>JAHZMT010004441.1:0-19721 GCA_027743785.1 Sinhomidia bicolor | reverse complement strand
TAATATGTAGTTACGTTATGTCATAGAAAGAGGGCTGAGCGTTGAGATGAGTAAGAAGAAAAAAATAAGAGAAAAAAAAGACGAAGAGGAGTGCTGAGGAGGACGACGACAGTTTCATCTATGCATAAAAAGAAAACACTCAGAGAAGGAAGTTCTCCTGACAGGAGTGAAATATGCTTTCCATTAAAATGAGCAATAAAAGCCAAGGAAAAAAGAAAATTTATGTTGATAAAATTCCATTTTTCCGTACTGATAAATTCATATTTTTCCAAGCTTCAGAAAAAATGGTCCTTTTTACAACTGCTGATACAACTGTTATAACTGTTGCTACCTTCTCTCTTTTTTTCTATTGCTATTGCATATTGCGATGAAGGTAGGTATATTCTTTCTCTGCTCTCTGTATATAACCTGCTACTGGTGTAAGCATAGTTGTGGCAAAAAGAGAGGCATTCCTTTCGCAGCAATATTGCTCTTTTGTGAACAGTTATACAAAGCTGTTAGACTTGTACTTTTTTTTCTTTCCCCACAAGAAGCATCATCATCATCGTCACATCATCCCGTGAAGAGAAAGGCAATAGGTGTACATGAAAATGATTGCAGTATGTATGGTTTGCAGAGATTTTTTTAAAGAAAAAAAGAGAAAAGAGAGAAAATAGGAAAAAGATAGAGTAGTTTTGTGTGTGTGTGTGTGCGTTATCATTTTATATTACGCCAGGAAAAAAGAGAAAAGAAAAAAAGAGGTGATAGTAGTGTGTGTGTGTGTGTAGATATGTGTGGCAAAAAAGAGAAAAAAAGTATGTAGTAGTGAAACTGACTACCTATCATAGGAATTTTATTAGAAGATGATAATGTTTCGAAGAAGGAATCATTGCAGTTTCTCACAATTCATTGCATTTTCATAGAACCTTTCTTCTTTCTCTCTCTCTCTCTCTCTCTCTCTCTCTCTCTATGACTCTCTCACACATTCTTATCCCTTTTCTGGCATTATTGGTACAAAACCATCTGTCGCGTTTATTTCGCTCCTGGAAAACATATTTCTTGGAGTACTAATATATTTTAATCTTTGGTGTACAGTGGATAAATCTTCTTCAATGTACCTTTAAATATAATGTAAGTTTTACATTTACCGTTGAGCTTTGGTATAATATCATTATGTCAAATTATCAAACATTTTACTAGGTATACAGGCGGAAGTAAGATGACAATGATAATAAGCAACGAAAAAAACTTTATAGATAATCTTTTATCGCTACCGGTACAAATTTACCATCATTTCCAATTTCTTTAGGGCAATGTTGGTGATAACCAGATTAATAGCAAAATACATTACAAAAATAAAATTTTGTCAGAGTAAATACTTTTTTGAGCTAGACACCCATTATGACTTATTGTTAGTCTCGTTTTAGAATTTATAAACTTTCTACAAAAAAGTTAATCTCACTTTTACCAAACTACCAGTTGTAGTACCTCTATACACTACTACTGTTTCACAATATTTTATGCTAATTTGAAAAGTCCCAGTAAATAATAACTGCGTGAAACCCCAATTCAAAAAAATGTACGTGTAATAAGTTAGAACCGTAACGGCATTTATCAGAAAGTAGCCAACCACAGCTATAAATCTATCTGGTACAGTCATCATTTACAAAAATGTACTAGTAAATTGTTCTCCAACTGCAGGGAAATTAGTGAAAACACACACAGAGAAAAAAGAAAAGCTTATTATTACCAAGTTTTCCTTCCCTATCAAAGTCACACAAGTGGTGGTGGTATATACAACAATATATTATGCAAGTGAACAACGAAACAACAACTGTAAGCAAGGCAGAAAAAAAGCTGTTAGATAGCTTAGCTTGGATAAAAAAAAGTACTGTTTCATTCTTTTAAAAGAGAAAAAAAATGGTAGGAAACGCTCACATTTTTCTTATATAATAAGTAATGGTGATAAAGGACTATTTGTTGTGAACATAACACACAACAATAATGATAGTAATAATAGAAATGAGTAATACTTATGCATATACCATTTGCGTTTACGCGTTTTATACAATAATTTTTCTCTGGAAAAAATATGTTCCTTTTGATATATGCGCATATGATGCATCTTTTGATAATATAATGTTCAAATAATAATGCTTCCTTCTATAAAAAAAACAACCACAATGTCATCATCATCATCTTCTTCTTTATAAGCTCTACACAAACACAACACAAGAAAAATGTTACACCAACAAACTGGCTGGGGAAAAAAGAGAGCGAAAAAAACGATGAGACCAGAGAGCTTGAGGATGTAGTAGTAGTAGAGAGCAGAATAGGACGATGCCTGCCTACACAGTGCACACTCCATTTTAATTAAGCCCTATTTTAATAATGGCTTAAAAACACATGCATTTATATAATGGTTTTTCCACTCTCTCCTCCTCCTCCTCCCTTACAAAAATATGTTTACCAGTTGAAATGGTATAAATAAAAATGCCTAATATATATAAATAATACACGCGTTGCATACGTAGCGCCATGTATGACTTTTTATACACTATATGTTTTAAGAATACTCTTTAATAAGAGTTTTTTTTTCTAGTCCCATGTTTTTTTCTCAATGATATGATAAAAATGTTTAAACTTTACAGCTGTAGAGAAGGAGCGAAATGCTAATGTTGGTTGGCTCAGTAATATTGTATTTACCCATTGAGGCGACAAAGACATGTTTAACTGTACTTCAGAAATTTAAACTTGGATGAATAAAGTGAAGATAAGTTGATTGCTGATAATCAAAAAGTGCGTAAAACTACCTTTTGTAATAATAAGTCAATGCTATGTCAAAACTAGTCTTAGACAGACAGACAAATATGATGAAATTACAAAAGCTAACAAAATTTAATAACGCATAATATGTCGTCGTGTGTGCTGTAAGAACAAGCCAGCTTTTTTTTAAATTGCCGTAAAAGCCAAGTCAGAAGCGGCTCAAGTGAAAATAACTTGAATTTGTTGTTGTTCCTTGTCTTGAGTGAGTGGTAGCAACACTAGCAGCAGCAGCACAAAGTATGTAGTCGAATATGACAGAAACTGCTAACTAACCAACCACCAACTCTTTCATGAATAGTTTATGATTATGATGATGAGTATGATATAAATATTAGGCATAATCAACTCTCTCTTTTTTTTCTCCGCTGCGTACTCTTGTTGTTGCTGTTGTTGTCTGCCTGTGAATTTGTAATGATACTCCCTTCTTATATATTTTAGCTTAATTGTATAAAAAATTAATGTCATAATATCTCCGTTCTCGTTTCTCTCAATAGTATTTGCACGTATAAAATTGATTAAGAAAAAGGTAAATTATCATTATTTAGAAATACTTTTTTTAGAAAAAGAAGGAAAACAAAAAAGAGCAGCATGGAAAAAAATATTAATAAATTAACATTTCATTCTTATATTCTGGCACTAATCTACTTAATTTTCACGATCAGAATAAACAAGGGAAATTTATGTTGCTGCATTTTTTTCGCAAAGAAGCACAACAATATTTTTCATTAACAGTATTCGTCATTGGTCAAATTCTCATAATCCCCTCCTATCTCTTGAATAGTTTAACACGCTAAATCATCTGATATTAAAGTAATTTTCTATATTATTCTACTTTACAAGTCTTTTAAACAGAAACAATAAAACTAGTTACTTTTTTCTTGATTATTGCGTAAATTATTCATTGTATTTTGATTAATGATTTACAGATTTTAGATGTATTGACTTTTAGGACATTTTTAATCTATCAAAAAATGCATTTCTTATTTAAAGCAATGAAAGAGCAAACCAGAACACATAATTATTCATTTAATTTTTTACACACCACTTTTCCAATATTTTTCTTAACAAAGTACATCAAAAGTCTGCAATCTAGATCAATAGACGTAAAATAATGTATGAAATGTTAAATAGCTTCACTTTATTTACACACACAATAATTTACTTGATTATCTTTTTCATATTAAATTTGGTTCCTCTTCTTTCAAGTAAAGTGTTCAAAGGTCTCTCCATACCCGTAGTTCCCAAAGATTCACTTTTAAACATTCTTATAACCCTCTCGTAAAAATACTATATATATTTTTTAAGGTAAAAGTTGTATGATAAAATGCCATACAGCTACATGTACACCATGTACAAGCAAAGTAATATTTTGTATGTATGTAGAATATTTACATTCCTTCCCATACTGATTATTACACTGCACTCATGAAGCATAAATCACTTTCGACTGGAACTTTGTAATTCAATACGAAAGCCAAGATTTGTTATAAATTTTTCGATCACATGGAAAATTTATGAGATCTTTCCTTGTATTTGATGCTTCATACATTGTATATATAATAGAGTAAATTGTACCGGAGGATATATCCATATCCCATTCCTCATGTATAAAGTAAAGTATTTAGTTTTGTGTGTGTGCGTAATAATAGGAGAGAAGGGAAAGGGTGGTTTGTTGGTAGAAGTGTCAGGAGTAAAGAGCGTCTATTCTTCTTCTTCTTCTCTTTTTACCCTGTGTATAGTACACACGTAGGACTCTACTCGATGTATTGCTTATATCATGTCAATAGCAATATTCTAAATCAAACCTAGACTTATTTATTGAGTAAACCAAAAGTCAAGTCAAGTCAACTTTACCTTCCTTCCTCTTTACAATACTTGCTTACATCAAAAAGGTTGATGATGTATATTGTGTACACAAAAATAGCGATCATCGTCATCGATAAAAAAAGTATATTCAAGTATGAAAAGATTTTTTTTCTCCGTTTTCTAAACGTGTACAACAACAACCTATCCAGAATCATATATCCAACCTTCAATTTTCTCAACTTTCCAAGAGACTTGCAGGAAGAATACAAACTAAATATATTACAATGATAAAAAAAGAACAGGTTTCGTAATACACATACACTATTTTTGTGTTATTATGATACATTACGCTAAACAGTCATCTCTCCAGTCTGGTCACATATACATAGTGTTCAAATATTAAACAGAGAAAGTAATGTAATAGAGAAGAAATGAGGGAATGAAACATATTTTCAAAAGTACAAAAATAACAAAAAATGACATACGTACCATAGAGCAGTGTGCAGTTTTTCTACTTTGTTTTTAGCGAATCAACTTTTGTATTATGCATTGAATGTATATATTGAAATCAAAACATGAGGAATTACTGCTTACTCTTCGTCTATTGTCTGTACACTTTAATAAATAATACAATGTACAGTAGTACGATACAAGAATGCTTATTATTACACGCTGCCCTATTCATTTCCCCTCAAACCCAAAAATAAGTAATTTTGTTTTCACTTACATTCATCCAACAATAATGGTCACAGTTACGTACGAATAGTATAGAGAACAGAAAATGCTTTCATTTATTTTTTACACATTTCAATGAAATGTAATAAATACAAAGCGACACTGATTTTGGTTGTTTAAGTTCTCCTAGAAAATTTCAGTATTTCATCTTTCACGTTATGAATGATACATGTTATGTTATAATTTCATGTTATCAGGAACATGCATCAAATATAAGCGTTTTTGGATGTAGGTTAACAACAAAGAAAATGTAATATATTCAATAATTAACTGACGTAAAAATATTTTATAGTTCTTTTTGTTGTTTTAAACAAAATTGTTGAATACAAGTGAAATTGGTAAAAAGCATTTCAAAGATTACTCTGTTGTGGTACAATATTACCAATGTGCATACGCACATGTTAAATTATAATACTACACAAACATGATATATGAATGTCAGAATAAATTCAAATGTCCCACTATTATTATGTACTTTGAATTGCAGAAGCAAACAAATGTAATCATTTAATATATATCAAAAATGAAATATATGGCAGGTTCTCTGTGAGGAAAATGCAATTAAATACGGTCATAAATATTCCTGCCTGTAGGAGACATTCTCATACTTTACTGCTATTCAGCTTGATGGATTTAATAGTTCTCTCTATTCTTGCCTTTGGTTAAAAAGAGAAGCACTTGCTTGGTACAAGATGAGAGATGAAGCTTGTAGATTTAAGATTTCTTTCTTGTTTCATTATTATTCTACACTTTAGATTGTTGATGCTGATATGTGTGTGTACTTATCGTGCATGTAATACACTCTTTTTGACTTTGCATATCATACACAAAGAAGAACACAAAATTTTCACAAAGTTTGGATCTAAAAGTCTTAAGTTTATATCATCATGGTTTAAACTGATAGGAAGGAAATACTTTGTTTATTAAAATAGTTGTGTTGTAAAGTAAACATGCCTACCTAAGCACTGTAATCGGGGTTTGAATTAAATGAACTGAACGATGCGATGGGGTAGAACGGGTAAAAGGGATGAGGGAGGATAGAGAAGGCATATTGATCAAAGGTACAAAAACATGTGAGTACCTCGTAGAAGAGGAAAATGTTCTTTTATTTTTACTGGCAAATTCATTACATAATTGCTATAATTAAAAGTTAGCTGACCAAGTGATATATAAGACAAACAGTATGAAAATTTCACGTATGAACATACAATATAAAACTGTAATTATTCAATGTTTTATTATGTAATTTAATACTGGAGCATGTGAATGAATCGATAAACACAGAAAGGGCACATCTTGTGTCAAATATAATTAGTTACGTGCCTTAAAATGCGCTTGCAACCGAACAGTATGCCCTTGAACACGCGTTCATAAAAACGAGAGTGAAACCAAAGCCAAGTCAGTACACTCACATATTTTAGCCTGAAGCCAAAGTGTACAATTACACAGCATAAAACGACTTGGATTCGGGTCTGTAAAATGCAGCAATCTTTTTTAACACTACGTGTGGGAAACAAAAAGCAAGGTATACGCACAAGTAATCTAGAATTCGACTCTGAAAAGAGAATTTTAGGATTGATGCAGTTTCAAGTGAAAACTGGCATCAAGTAACAATTTACCCAGAGTTCAGCATCACCACTGACCTGGGCATTTTTTTGTCATAAAGAACAAAGATGTCAACAAAGATTTTTATCATTTACTTTGAAACTCTTTCGATAAAGAACTAAACTACAAAAGCAAGTAAACATGGAAGTACATTATTGTTTCAGAGTCTTTAATGAACCATAAGATAACTGACAATGAATTCCTTTTTGAGGTAGGTCCAGATTTTTGACCTTTTTCAATACCGTAAATGCACATATTATACACTGAACCATCTGAGACTGAGACCATCCCCATCATAGACTGTTGTAAATTATCTGTAATGTTCACTCGACCCCATGTAGCCTAGTCTCTCTGCTCAGTGTTCCTTCTCAACTTTCATATGAACGTGAATACCTTCATCTCACGCAAAATAGACATCAACGTCATCATGATTGTCGTCATCAAAAAGTACTCTCATTCTATTCATGCCGTAATGGTAGTTCCATTCCATATAATATCTTATTACATGAACGAAAAAACAAGTTGAAATCTGGCTGATTACTTTTACCCAGATTACATTTAGGAGACATAATGTGTAGATAAAATACAAAAGTATACATGATATGTGTACTGAATAGTATAAACAGGGAGCAATAATCAAGTCTTTAGCTCAAAGTGTTAAAACATAAAAACCCCTAAACAAAATAGGTAGCTTTGGTATATTATGTGCTACCACAACAAAAAGCAACAAAGATCTCCGATTACCTACAAATAAACAACAGGAGCTACTTCAATTGACCAGACCACCCGGAAAACAGGTTACTTTTGCTTATGAGAAGAATTTAAAGAAATGATTAAGAATTCAGTATACATACATGTCATGTTACATACATATAACCATACTTGTGCATAGTAGGGCAGTATTACACAGGAAAAGAACGCTTGTGAGCATTGAACCAGCCGGAACAAAATAAAAAAATGTGCTAATAATAAAATGACAACCTCGATAATAATGCTAAAATAGCTATTAGAATAATTTTCCACCCTTCTAAAACGATTTACTTTAGCTGGTACTTTCTTGCATATACATACGTATGCAGGTAAGGTAATTTGTATTAAAAACGAGCAAAATCTTTATATTCGCCTGTAAGATATTTCATCTACTTCTGTGTCTACCTAAAAAAAGTGAGCAGCAGTGTGGAAGATGCCTTTTGGCTGATATACAAAGATAATGATGATGATGGTACAGCATAGCTGACGATGAAAACAGTAACACGGCAGCAGCAGTGGCAGCACTAAAATTGTCCAAGGGTAAAAAAAACTTCATCACGAAAACTTTGATATTGTCCGTCGGAGAGGAATAATAAAAATAGTGTATGGTCTTTTTTTCTTATCCTTAACTCTTCCTTCGTTTTGTGCACGTGGAACTTTCATATTGAGTTTGTAACTAACAACGTAATGGACAAGAATATCATGGATGATGGTGGTAGAGCAGTGGACTGGTAGTGAATACCAGTACAATGAACGTTTAGCTTACTTGGAAAATACAAGAGACCTAGTGTAAGTTTTGAGAAGTATACAAGTAGTAATAGTAGTGGTGGTATGGTATAAGGGTAGGTTTTCTTTCCATTCATATCATCATCCCTTTTATTAAGTAGCCAAGGGGTTTTTCAACCAGCTTCTAGTATCATACCGCCTTTGTCTGTCTTTCCAAATCAAAATGCTTTCCGTGCTCACAGCTTCTCTTGTTTTTAAAAGAATATTCTCATTTTCAGCTACGCAGCTATATTATATATGCAAGATTTTTTTAAACCTGGTTTATTCTTTGTGTTACCCGTTCCCCATATAAAACAGGAGTGGAGAGAACAAGACGAAAAAGCAGATATCATTATGAACTTTAAACGAAAAAAAGAAGTCCTTATATTACATATAATAATACCACGTATCTTTTAGTTAGTTGCTTTTTTCGTTTCACTTCTGCTCGCTACTCCCTGTAACTTACATTAGCCTGTTTTACGCAAACATATCTCTACTTATACTACATACAACTGTGTATGTACTCTCTTTCAGTACATCATATAAGGAGAATAGTATGTATCTCTCGGAGAGAAAAGCCTGAAATCTTCCTTCAACCACCACCACCGCACCACCACCACAGCTAAAGTGTAAATACTACTTACTCCCTTCTTCTTTCCTTCTCTTTTTTTCTATTTTTTTCCAGGAGTAACTACTTTGTATACGTGCATACATTCCCTTCTTTTTTTCTTTCTTTTTTTCTCCTCATATTAATTTTCAAGTCTAAGCTAACTTACGAGGGGAGCAACAGAAAAGTACTAAAAACTCAACTTTTTAAGGAAAAATCCATAAAATTTAATAATAAAACCGGCAGAGTTTCTTGTTTTATCTGCATATCTCCTAAAATTGAAGATGGACCTCTCTTTTTCTTTTTTTCTCTTTTAGAGTTCCATTTCTTCGTCCTTGTTTTACTTGTGTGTGTGTGTTATGTGTGTGTATATGATGATGACTATGACTGTTCATGAAAATATGAGAAAAAATGTTGAATTTCTATTTTTTGATGCTTTTGTTATGTAATGTTGACTGCTGCTGCTGCTCAAGAATAGAAACAAGCATTGTAGTATCAACTACTACTATCACTATTATAGTTGATGAAAAACCTGCAGACGAGTATAATAGTTAGTGTGCATATACCGGAATATAATGTGGCATAATAGTTTTGTCAATATTGCGAACACCAGAAATTGTGACGTGAGGTATATTTATGCAGAGTTGTATGCATGTATGACAAGAAGAGCGGCAGCAGCAGCGGACGCAAAAGAAGAGAAATTGTCTCAGTATCAAGAAAAAATGCACAATGCCTTATTTTATGAAATACGCCACGACTACTACATGAAAACCAAGAAAAGTATGTAACTACTATGTTAATTTAAATATAACAGAGAAGAGTAACAAAAAAATGTGATCCTGGGAAAAGGAGAGTAGAAGATACAGTTTAGAGTTTACATGTAAACGCTTCTTTTTTTCTTTTGAACTAATATGTAGTAGTTAATAGATGAGAGAGAGAGAGTACATATTGTTATAAGGGAAAGGAGAAAAGAAGTGAAGTTTTCCAAAAATGTTTTTTTATTTTATCCATGTATGTATGTATAGCGTTTGCTTTTATAAACCTATGATGATGATGATGAGTAAGAGAAAATAGTTTTCAAAATTCTTAAACATTACTTTTTATCCCAACAAGTTTTTTAAATGGTAAAAAGTTAGTTAATTATAATTGCCTCCAACTACATACTAGTTACCACTACCACAAAGATTGTGAAACAAAAAATGCAAGAAGAAGAACCGCATGTTTTTTTACATGAAGAAAATTTCCAAGAAATAATATGGCTGTTTTAAAGTATATTCACTTTATATTTTTATACTTTACTTACTCATATCATAATAATAATATATAATATTATTTCATTAAATAGGACACTATTCTTTAGTACGGACAAATTCGCAAGGTGTGTTGCTACTTGTTGGAAAAAGTCACGATTACTGACTGAGACTAGTGAAGTAAAATAAAGTACAGATTGAGTGGAGACGATTCTTTTTTCTCAACTCATCATCATCAAAGCCCTTTTTAACATTATGTTGCTAATATTCATAATATTATCTAATAAACGTTAATATTTATGCTTGAAATACTGATTTACGGCATGCTTATTTAACGCTTATTCATAAACTAGGTTGAAATTATACAATGCAATGGAGAGAAAATATTAACTAAATGTACATATTATTAAAAGCTTCAATGCAGTGGCAGAAATTTCATGTTAAGATTAAGATAAGGACTGATGCGCATTGGGGCAAACAGATTTACTTCCTGCTCCAACTTGCCCCATTCCTTTAACCTTTTGTTGGACTTAACCAAAAGTTCAACTTATTGTGAGAGACAGTTTCGTATTTGTAACAATATTTGTACTAAAAGGTTTAGACAAGAAATTGAAAGTGAAAAATGATAGTTGATCTTAACAAACTTTCTCAAGCTTGTAGTGATTTTATGGAAAGAAGCCTTGCACGTGTTGGTTAATGGATTATTATTCTACGACAAGCTTTTTGTTTGTTGTAAAGTTGATTCATTTTGTCAAGTCTAGTTAGTTTTTAGAATTTTTAAAGTTTTTTAACTTATTTATTTTTCTCTTTGCACTAAAAATAATGTGACAGAATCCATTACGCGTTTTGATGTTAATAAAATTAATTTTCAAACTTGACAAACGTCATCTTTTTGAGTTTGCAGGATTTTAGCATTAAGATTTTCCCTAGTCTAGTTCAAATGTTGCATGTTTTTCCATGTTTGTATATTATTCTTCGGAGAAAGAATACATATTTTAAAAGACATACAAGTACACTCTTTAGATTGTTTTTATTTGAACATTGAACACCAACGACTGTGACTACTCTGATCATTACTCTTCGCATTGATGTTGAGCCGCTGTAAAGTACAAGAATGGCGTTCTTTCTAACTGCCTAACTAGAATCATGCGATTTATCATAGAAATCTTAACAAGTAGTTGTACAAAGTTTAAAATATTGTAAGTAGGTATCCTGTTTCATCTAGTTTTTACCTACATTCGAATAAATGTGCGTTTTACTTTGTCCAGTACATGGATATTTGTATATCATATGCGAAAATGAGATATTTAATTAGGACACGTGTAACTTTCACATCTCCCATCCAGATTTTTTAGATTTATTTCACAATTATAAATCAAAAAATATTAAAGTTTCGAGTCGACCATAGAAAAATATTTTATTTTTTTAGTTCAAAAGCAAAAAGTGAAAACAAATGCCCTACTTTGATTTTTTATCGTTTTTTGCATCTTCCGTTCAAAACACTTTAGGGTAGACTTTTTCATAAAATGCGTTGAGAAAAATACGTCTACAAAAAATGTGTTAGGTTGCTGTACAGTAAAAGCGATAGGATTGGTCCGACTGTTTGCAAAGAGAACGTGCTGCATCTTTTTTTAAATGACCCATCCGAAATCCGAAAGGCTTTGTGTTGTAGGCAAATATATGTACATCAGAATGTTTAGAAAATTCTAGCTAGTGCAAAGCAAACATGAGTCTTAAAAAAACAAAATCTTTATTCATTGTCTGGATTCACTCACTGAGAATCAGAATCAGCACACAACATAATCTATATTTCTTTGGAAAAAAACGGAAGCAAGTACGGATTTAAAGTGCATAAAACCTTTCTATGGAATTAACCTATGCATTAACATACACATACCTAGGTAGCATACAATTTGAGTATGTGCATTAGTGAAAGCAGGAAGCATCATAATCTAGTACTTGATATGAGTCAGAGAAAGTATTGACTGAGATGAGATAATATATTTTCTCCATCTTAAACGACCATCCTCTCATCGTGAGTATTACTCACAGAGAAACGAATGAGTAAAGTGGAAACAAAAAGAAACACTTTACATTCACAAGCATCAGCGAAACGTACATCGTTACAGACATCATTGTATTATTGATATCCTACTTTCTCTTAAAAAATGGAAAAACTCGCTCACTCACAAACTACTTACAATGGAATAAAATGGCAAGTACGGTTTTGGACTAAGAAGTAAAAGTAAATAAAAGTAAACAAAGAGAAAAGAAATAAATATTTTGTGGAGCATAAGAAATGAGATGGAAAAGGAAAAATAAAAGGTGAATTTTACGACAAAACTTGACTAAAAGCAATTTCTACTCCAACCAAAATTTCCATCGCATACATATTGCTGCTCTTATTGAGACTTGAGGTTTATTCTTTATAACCAACTAACCAAACTAAATCATTCTTTTCTATTCCAGTGAAAGCTGTGGAAATACAAAAAAAATGTACAAAAAGAAAGAAAAGGGGATAAGAAATGCGTTGTAAAGGGAAAAGAGTCCGAAAAACATGCTTATAATGCTGCTGGTACGGCTTTTCTACTGTACCCTTTTATAGTTGATAAAGGTTTAATATATCATTAGACATCGTCGTCATCAAAATGTACATACATAGGTAGGTATGAAAAAAGTTTCTGTGTGTTTACTTTACTCCACATCACGCGGCATACCCTTTTATAGATTAACGCTATATAATTAATAAACCGACATTTGAAATATAGAAAATGGCAAAAACTTTACAACATTGAAAACATTAAGTGGCGAAAGCTATTGAGCTACATAATGCGGATGTTTGTATCTGTCCGTGAACATGATTTCTGAAGGAAGAACTATAAAAGCTATTCGAATTTTATATGTACTGTATATGTTTAGGGTCCATTTTTGATGAATAACAAACATCTGAAGTCAGATTTTAAAAGTTTTCAACAGTTTACGAGAAGATGGGTCTAAAAGACCCTTTTTGTCACGACTTATAAACGAAATTTAATTTAGTCATTCCGTTTTCAACTTTTGGACTAATTTATTTCATTAAAACTATTTAAAGTGCGTAGCTTTCGCTACTTTTCTTTTCCGATTGAACAGTTTAATATTTGTCATCAGAATCGAATTGAATTTGATTGACAGCAGATGACAGAAATGGAAAATATAATCATATATGCGCTAATTACTCTAAAAGTTAAAACTACATATTAATCAACGCTTCAGGTTTTAAAACAATACAACTTTATAATGCAGCCAAAGCAAATTTGTTTAAAAGAATTCAATAATAAAAGAATCAAACAAGGTCGATACTAAAAATCTTTTCATTATAATAATTTCTGTTTAAAAATGTGGCCGCAACATATGTTATATATGAATTTGCGTCCTTATTTTCATTGTAGCTGCATCAGATAAAGTGTGATTCAGTGTGACCGGCATTCGGCCGCGTTATAGTAAGTAACTACACTTATGCTGGTCGCTCATTGATATGACGTTTATTTCGAAATTTGTCAAAATTCCGGACAAAAAATTGAAAAAACCAGATTTTTTTGAAATCACACGAGTGCAGCCAAACCAATTCAAATTCAATCACACTAAATACGGTCACACTAATGCAGCCACACTATTTATGTATATGTATATATTTGCGGCACGTTTGCCGACACGTCCATTACTTCAACCTTGTCACAGTGGTCAAAGAGAAGACCCGTCAGTGTAGATTGTTGTCTACTAAAACTTTACTAACTACGCCATATGCCATCGTATTACATTCCACAAAAGAATCAATTTTTTTCTTACCTGATTAAAGTCTTCCAGTAATTAACACTAACGGATGTATCTGCATCAATTAGCAACGTCAATATTTTTAAATCTGCATACGTAGTAATAATATGCATAATGGTCAATGGAAGACAACTAGAACATGTTACGCGTATGTACGCGACTGTAAATCAATTAAACTAATCAAAAATTTGTAGATTTGTGAGAAACAGATAACCTACACGTTATCTACATTTATACTAGTACTGTTTAAAGCCCTAAATTTATGTACGTTTACATAGTTTGTAAATGCACTACAAAATCATAATTAAATATATCCAGCCATTGATACAAGATTTATTTTTAACGAACGAGCAATGCAGCATTACTGTTTTAGAATATAAACATTAGTTTGTTTTTTTGATTGCATGTCATTCTAATTTGT
Source organism: Sinhomidia bicolor (assembly GCA_027743785.1). NCBI lineage: Eukaryota > Metazoa > Arthropoda > Collembola > Entomobryomorpha > Entomobryidae > Sinhomidia > Sinhomidia bicolor. The sequence goes on along the minus strand of JAHZMT010004441.1, from coordinate 5,167 downwards.
CTTTGTTCTTTAACTGAAAGAAGACTGCTACTGTCAAAGAAAAAACAAACTGGCCATACCTTCACAATCACAATCTATCAAGTCATGAATGCCTTTTTCTTTATCTTTTTTCTTTTGAATATTTTCATTTGGACTATCTAGTCACGATTACAGCAGCACATTACAGTCAATTAAAGGTATTTCCCTTTTTCCCAATCACACACGGCTAGTAAAAAAAAAGGTTTTACACTGTTTGTATGTTAAATGATGATGATGATAAGCGTTTCGAGACAATCAAAAAATCAGTAAGAAACACAGATTTCCTCTCTTTGAAAGTGCTTTCCAACAGTTTTGTTTTATTTAGCACAAAATTTGCATATAATGTTATATGCATGAAATACACACGATTAAATTCATTCCAGAATCATGAACCAATCAAAAAACCAATAATCTTTTTCTCACACATTTGTCCTGTCTGTCAACCAACAAAACAAATCGTCAAATTTACATACACACACAAACAAACTCAGCCGACAAGCCGAGAAACCAAAACAAACTTGTTTACATTGTTCCGTAAAGATGCATTAAAACACATGATATTATATTCAGCGGACAATTTGTTCACTCAATGATTTTCAAAAAATACGTTATATAGCTATGCTTTCATATGGAAAAGTTTGTGTAGGTAGGTATAGAAGTCTTTTGTTATTTATCTGTTCGCCCCAGAGAGTATCCTTACTTTTGTACTATGTTGCTGTGTACATAAACAAAAATGCATGCCTGCTTATACAGGAATAAATGCGCTCGCTAGCATGAACCGTACAGAAGACACATCTTCAGGGTATGGAAAAATTTTCACTTTTATTGCGTGTCGGACGCAATCGCCTTGAGGAGAAATGAATTCACTGGCCATTGGTTCCCTGAAAATGAGATAATTAAAGTATATAATATGTTGCATCTTTTTAAGAGTAAAATGTTACCCACAATACTATTAGTATCGATGAATCAATGTACCTAAGGGCCTTTGAAAATAAAATATGAGCTTCTGTTGAGCGAGAATGAAAAGTATGAGCTCGAAACTCATGCCCAGGTGGCAGAATTTTCAAAGCTACTGTTCGAAAGTGATCCTTAAAGTTGGACCCTCCAGTACTAACTTCTACTTCCTCCCTGTACAGATGTTGGCCCATGTATTTAGAAAGTTGGTCATCCCAAGTAGTACTTTTTCCCTTTTCCTAAAACGATGCAAGAACTAAAGATGAAATATGAATAATTTTGAGGAGAATTTGAATAATTTTGTGAATTCATTTAGATATCATCCTTGTGCTAAAGCTTAATACCTTTCTGACGCTGACCAACAAGTTTTTCAGCTGGAATTCCAACTTTTTTGCGATAAAATCACAGTTTAGGAAAGAGCCATTCAATCCAATGGGGTAATGTGATGATGTATTTTGCAGATCGCTGGAATATGACAAATATTTCCATTTGGATGGATTTTCCAAATTCCAATTGGTGAAATTAACAGAAGTAGTTGGCTAGGGACAGTGCCAATTACAGAAACAAAAGTGATAAAATCATGGCTAAAAGCCTAAAATGCTATATAAAAGTATAAAGCATTTAACATTTTGTACCTGAACATTGGCATAAAATCCATTCCCATTAAATATACAGCTTATAGTAGAGAATCCATAGATATTGTTTTTCGCCAGTTTGACTAGCACATCGGGTTTAAGCTGCTCATCAGATCCAGTGTCGTTCGGAAATGAGTAATGCTCATAATATTCACCTGTATAGCAAAATACACGTTTTTCAATGTCAACACATCAGCAGTAATCAGCCATGCAAATTGTATTTGCTGTGACAAAATTGTCTTTGCTAACGACTGAAAGATAGTACACAAATCCATCATAAATCAACAAAAATGAAAAATTTAGTCATTTATCTAGCTGTCAAGTTTGAAATTAGTTTTGAGTAGGATATTTTTAATTGCAGAGAATGCATAATTTGTAGACAATCCGCATATTGCAGGTTTTGTTGTAATGTTCATTCAACCCACCTGTAGTACTTTCCCAGAAGGTTGGTTCTTGATTCTCAGACAATGTAATTACCCATGCCCATGAACCCTTGTCTTTCTTGGATCCAAGAGCCACATATGCATCCAACCCAAAACTTAAAAATAGTGACGCTAAAAGAACTGCATGATCTTCCACGGTCTGTTTTAGGAATAAAACCACTCATTGTCAGTTTGAAATTATTACTCACAATGAGTTTTGAACAGATTAACAACTTTACAATGTAGTGATTAAACTTTTTGCATAATATTCTCAATAATGATCGGTACCCCAGACTTGGAAGTGATTGTGGTTTCTACACTTTGCCATCTTTCAGAAAGTACACAGCCACCGGTTCCATTTTGTATTCCAGGTAGGGTCTTTCCCTTTGCAGAAGCTTGCATATCATTATTGGCTTTAACGTGATTATTTTTTGTTGTAGGAAGTAGTGCTACAAACCAGGCAGCTTGAAATGGTGAAGCAAGTAAATCCTCAATAAGTATATTTTTTATAAAGCTTGTCACGGGCCTGCAAAAAATAACATTGATGCTCAATGCTCAATCTAACTTTGGTAGCTAGCCACTAAAAAGTATTGCCATTGTCACATCACGAATCATGTTAAAAACTCATCATTATTGTTCTTCTACCTTACCTAACCACCATGTTTTCTTCGTACGCAAAAAGCCTTACAAGTCGAAACTGATGATCAACCCTGATTTCTATATACTCCTTCCACCATCGTCTTGCCACTGTTAAAACGAATCTTTCAAAATCCTCTTGAGCAGCTCCGTTTTCATTTGCTTTGTCCAAATATGCGTTCTCAGAAATTCTTTCATGTGGTATAGGTATTAATGTGAAACGCACTCGCAAAATACCAACGCAAATATTATGCTCAGGTCCTAAACAGTTTGTAAAGCAGTAAAAAATAAATTAGATTTCTTTATGTGAGTTCTCATTAGTCACTTTTGTACCACCCAATAGGGCAATTTAACACTAATGTGTATTTTCTTTTTTAAACATTTACCGATGCCCATCAATTCAAGTGAAAAATGTTTAAATCCGTTTTCCTTAATGAGAATTGTGCGCCAATCATGTCGACAATATGCTACCGGTACACCACCAGAGACACCAAGATTTACATCTTCACGGACAACCATAATCCGCAACGGTTCATTACTGTTTAGCAGTTGTTTTGCTACACTTCCGTCGTCTAACGCTGCTGAAAATAATTGTAGATCATGCGTTAAAAACCGTTTCTAAATCAAAATATTCAAATTATTGTTTTTTATGTCATGAACACATGCATTAAGGTAAATGAAAATTAAATAGCCGCCGCATGAATACACTAACGTGTCTACTTTATTATATTTTGTGCAATCCGACAACAAAATGTTCTCATTTATGATTTATTTGGTGCATGTCTAAATGCTACAAAACGAAACCAGTGAATTTTTAGACAAAAAATAGGTTTGAACAATAAGCGTGCAAAAAATGCCACGATAAGATTAATTGCAGGAACTAATAAAATAGTAGATACAAAGCACATATTACATACCTTTGAAGCGTCCAAGCTCAATTAAAAATATTTCGTTGAAATTCGGATCACAGCATGATTTGACTGACTTGCTCGCAAAACGTTGCGATTTATAGAAAACATGCAGACTCAACTCACTTTGGAATTCATCATCTCGCATAAGCGAGCCATGCCGCGCATCACCCCTTACTGAGAATTCATCAGATTCTACACGACTCCTACCATTTTCGCCAAGTAGATGATCCAAAAACGCCTTCCCACCCTCAATTTGCATCTTCAAATAATATTTACCTTTTTACAGAAAAAAGTGACAATTTTTTTATCTTCTTGGGAAAGTGCAGTAGGTATACAAAAAATATTTAAAAAGCCAGTTGTACACATTATTGTAATAATAATATTGTCACTAAATGACTTCATTATAAACCTGATTTTCGTAACTGCTCATCAATGAGGTCACTATCACTTGAATCATCAGGATTTGGAAAGATCAGACCTGGATGTTTCGATAGGATTTCTTCAACATCTTCCAAGCTATCAAAGATCTCACCCTGCCCCGTGCGATCTTGGAAAGGAAAGCATGCAAATCGTTACATACATATAGGTAAATAGTGGTGGTTGACACACCAAATCTACCCAGCTCCATTTATCTCATTCACATTACCCAAAAACATTTGCATTATTTGGTAAATAAACCATCAACGGATTATTATGATAAAATGCTCATTAAGCATTTTAATTACCTCTTATTTTACTCAAATTTTCAAGAAATCCTTTTGTAACCCCTTGTCTGTAAACTTTATCCACAACTTCGTCAAGATTGACTTCATTGAGATCATCTTTGTCACTGCAGATCCGATGAACCATTTTCCGGACCAAAGATGACATTCCACTCTGTTGGTAAAGAATTATTATAAAATCGTGAATACGTCCCTAGTCCCCCTATTATTATTATTTTTACGAAACAATGGGTAAAATTATTTTTTTAAACTGTCTGTGTATGAATGCATGTTTGCATGAGATTATTCAGAGGAGTCCTACCTTTTTTAGCATCATACTTAGGACAAAATTTGACATTACCCTTTTAAATACAGTATAAACGAAAGCATCATGCTGCATGCCACCACCATCTTCCTACAAACATTGCACTATAACAAGAAAGCAAACAAGTTTGTATGCGCGAAAAGGCAGAGTTTGGAAAATAAAAGTTTTTATATTCTACGGAGACAGACAAGTAAACAGAAAATGAGAATCGTAAGTTCAACGCTTTAGTAGCTTCAGTAGTAGCAATAATTGTTGAATAGTTTTGGTTAATTGTAGCAAATTTAACGATCAGTTTTATTCATCAGTTAAAACTTTGCTCATTTGAACATTAACCCGGTGAATTGAAGTGCATTCAAAGTACAGTAAGGCGACCTTTGTATTTTTAGATAGCGGCTTGTTGATTGTTGAGAGTAAACGAGTAATTGGTAATTTACCTGTTCTAGTTGTTGTTTAAGTTTTGTGCGGATAACTTCTTCGGACTGTTCCATAATTTAGCAGTTTGTTTAACTTGTTGCCGGTGAGAAAAGCACTAAAGAAAGGTAACGATTTGTATGTATTTCAGAAT
>JAHZMT010004440.1:0-13670 GCA_027743785.1 Sinhomidia bicolor | reverse complement strand
CAGTTGCACATCGCAACTTGAAATGATCAAGAAGGTAGTGAAGAGGAGAGAATGATGATGATGACGATGACAAAGACGGAAAATAGGATGCATTGGAGCGTGACAAGCTAATCAATGATGATTGCATTGACTGCTGCGAAAAAATGAAAACTGCATGGAAATGAGTACATCCAACATCATTTATCTAAATATGTTTACTCCTTTTTTCTGCAAGAAAAAAAACCCTCGACATTAAATGCAACTTTTCCCTTTTTCTACCCATTTATCAATTTCAGCCTGAACAACAATCATCGTCATCATCACCACAAGCATCTTTTCATTTGCACTGATTGCTCATAGAAATCAGGAGTGTGATGATGATGATGATTATCATTATCATCATTATATGATGATGTGCCCCTGCTATAGAATACGCATAGATAAATATTACAACAGGAATAAGAGCATATAAATACATAGAATGGAGGCTACGTAAGCATGTCTATATAGGTATAAATACACTCGAAAAGAAGCAGAGAAGAAGAAAAAAGGGGAAAACTTAGTTATTTGCTAAATTACTTCTTCTGAAAAGTTAGGCAGAGTTGACGAGAAGGAACGAAGAAATTGAATCCACTTACCGATTTTTTCCACATGATTTGCCAAATATGTAGACAACAAGAACGACAAGGCACCAATGACACCATTGCATTTTTTGAAGAATATGCATTTTTGGCAGTCATCAAAAATTATAAAATCACTTGTTTAATAGCGTTTTCACCTTTTTATTATGAATAACAACAAACTGTGAGTGCAAAAAAGGCACGTGTACAGTGCTCCTAAAAATATCAATTGAGCAATATGTGTACCTAATAAATCTAAACAGTACAATAGAGCATGCATGAACTTTATCTTGAAAGAAGAGAGGAAAGAAGAATTTTTTTTAAATTACCGGTCGCATGAAGTTGCACGCGACTTTGACTCATCTCCTGTGAAGCAATTGCCCAGATTTTTTGTATGTATGTATAATAATAATAACATGTAAATTCTATAATGACTTTCTAAAGTAACTAAAGGTAAGGCGGAAATTTGCGAAAGTAAGGCAACTACTGACTGACAAGATAAACAGTACACACATGTGCCTGCAAAATTAGATAATGTACGCTGTTCTAACGGTAGATAAAGTGAGCCGACATGTTGAAGGACGACTGTCAATATAGCTAGGTATTTGATTATAACAGAATGGATGAGTTGTTGTTACTGTTTATATTGCATTAGTTTTGATAGGCTGCTGAGTTTTATAAAAGGTTATTATAAAGAAACAGACATGCACGATGAGTGTTGAGTATTCGCACAAGTTCTGCCATGATTTCACCTCATAGCTCCAAAATAGAGATGGTAACTTTGAGTCAAAGTCTTTTGATGTAGATGATGATTACATGAGCACATGATGCCAATTCAAGTTTGGCTATTATCAGAAGTAACTTTGTATTTCATAAAAGAAATAGAGAAGGATGAGTAAAAGCTTTTTACTTCCATGTGATGCCGCCGTCATACCACAGGCATTTCCTGTTGTCACTAACTTGTAATAATACTGCACAACGTACCTTTTTCAAGGAACGATCTACTTGATTGACATTTTTTACTTACTTTTTCTGTGTATTTATTTTTTGTCTTGTGCTCTTTGAAGCTTGAGGAGGACGAGATGTTCAGTAATGACTTGAATGGCAGAGATCATGACCCCAGTGCAGGGGAAATGTCAATAGGTACTGACGAGAGTAACAGTCGATTAGTGGAAGAAGTCAAACTGAAAGATGTCACCATCAGTCAACTTCGAAATCGACTGGTTCATCTGGAAAAGGCAAGAATGGACAAGGTTCCAGTGGACGCAGCCAGGGAAATTGCAAGACTTCATGCGGCTCTTGTGAGTGAACTTTTTATCCCACCAAAATAAAATCAACCAGCAAACAAATAACTTTTTTTTAAAAAAAACTAATTTCCTCCCTTTCTCTGCCTCTCTCTTTATACACATCTCACATGCACACTATTGCTTATGCAAGCATCTTAAAATGTTCTGTTGTTCAACCACCACCACCACCACCACCAACAACAACAAAAAGCAACAGAGTAGCCATACAAAAGAATGCGAGTTTCACTTTGATACTTGCTTCATAATCTCTTGAAACAGAAATCGCTATAAATTTTAATATAAAAAATAACAACAAAAACAACAACAAGACATTATTTTTTCTTTATCTTGTCTTAATTAATTGTAAACGGCGATGATAGTGGTGGTGGTGGTGCGGTGGTGGTGGCTGTCTGTAATTACTTTTGAAAAAAAAAATATAATATGAAAGAATAACAACGCACGCGAGCTAGCATACTAAAAATATACATACAAATTTAGTTTTTTTACTATTTTTGTTACTATACAAACTATCTGTCGGAATGTTCAAAATGCAAACCGAGTCGTTTGCGAGATCAATCTTGACGATAAAACGAGGACGAAAAAAACGTAACAATAGTAAATGCTGTGTATACATGCATACCTGCTGCTACTACACTACACTGCTCTTAATAATAATAATAATATGCAGTTTATAAATAAACTGAACTGCACCTTATCAAAAAAATACTAGAACGTAACGTAGGTTATTTACCAAACTAAACGTTATCAAGCTACAACGTACATAGTAATTAATTAATCATTTTACATCACTTCAATTCTTTATGCAAGCAAAAAGCAGCAGCATGCTGGCTGCTGCTGCTGCTGCTGCAAGCAATCGTTAATGCATCGAGCCCACACACACATTTTAGACAACTTAATAATGGGGTTTAGGTAGCTCGCTTTAAAATCTGCAGAGATGATTTTTCATTTTCTTTATATTATTATTACTTTTCGTCGTTACTTATGTAATTTTTTTTAGCCTGTGATCATATTTTATTTACTAGAAAAATATTTGCTGAACAGAACAACACACAAACGGCAGCCGGCTCAAGCAAAAGTGGTAAATACTTTTGTAGCATTTTATGCTGTGATTTTCGTCGTCTTCCCCCCACCCACTCACACCATTCAGAAAAGATTCTTATCAGAGCACGCAGTTATATATGTGTATTGTTATTGTTATTATTGCATGCACATTTTTTCAAGAAAGTTTTTTTTGCCATTGAGAATTAGTCTAGGAACAAGTTAAGCTGTTTGTAAATTGTATATTTAGAGTAGGTAAGCAATACAATTTTAGATACAATTTGGAAAAAAAACATATTGTTCCGTTATACTTGATAATTTTCTAAATGCTGTAAGGTGCATTCAATGCAATGCATGTAGCAAAATAGAGTTTAAGGTTGAACCACTTGAACCCCTTTTGTTTTACTAGTTGAATCAATAAAAATGTGCAGCTACTACTACTACTGCACTGCTACTATTTATTTTATTACGAAACAATCAATTTTTTTTTCAAAAATATGTAATTCAATACATGGAATTTTGTGGTGTATGCTAAGAATTTTTAATAGGTTAAAAGTAGGTATACCAGTGACTATAATTAAATGCCCTTTATCATCCATCGGCATATATATTTTTTTTTCCTGCCACAACAATAACAGCATATTTTTTTTTCAAATACATTGGAAATCTGATGTTATGATTTGAATTGTTGTTATTATTATTCTATTGTAACTAACTAGACTAGTAGTAGTAGTAGTAGTAGTACCGAACTAGCAATGAAGCATAATTTTTTTAGCTGCCATTTAGCTGGTTATTGCTTCACTAATCTAGTGGAAAATATACACACATGATGTACATGGAGAAGCCGTGTTTATCTAGGTGGCTTCCTCTAATAAAAGAATGAACGTGTTGTACAGAAGCGTTTACTCGAACAAGAACAATTCATTTTTTTATTGAAAGAGGAAGCCAAACATTGAGACTGCTGTTTGTACCATTTTTATCAAAGTTTTATTTATTACCACTACTTTTGTGTACTTTACAAGATATAAAATACCTGCACAAAAAGACTTACCGCCACGTTAAATGCCCATAATGGCTTGTTTATTTTCATGTTCCTGGTTGGTGGTCGTTTTTATTTGCGGCAGGTGTAGTGCCGATTTCACTCTGTCTGTGTCTACATTGTTGATATCCTTTTGATTATGAATATTTGTACAAGGTTTATTTAACTCAACACGTAAAATTTGTTCATTTTCCCACGTGAACCACAGCTTTCTTGTAAGTTTTTTTTCTTGTGTATTTGCTCTATTCTTCTATTCTGCTTAAGCCACTAGTCTGGTTAAGTAATTGTTGACCCTGAATAAGTAAATATATATATGATGTGCAAATAATGACTAGTTTACGTTCTGCATTTACATCTAAATTGTTGGTTACAGTAATTCGAAACAATTCAAATTACCTTTTTCATTGTTGTGGAAAATTGAAAATTCCACGGAGCTAAAACTATGAACGAGTAGAGTTCAGCAATTTACTTAACTCTCGTTAGATTCAAATAGCCTTATCGTAATAATGACCAGTCGCAGATATCTTTTCAGACAAAAGAGATTACTGCCATAAACTTTTATCAAGTATGGACGCACATGAGAGACTTTAATTTTTATTGTTATTAGTTTAGTACTACGAACTATAAAAATGCCTAATCGTGTTTTAATTGTCTGAAAGGGTACTCTTCTCACTCTGTTTTGCTACAATTATGTTACTGCCTCAGCTCAGTAGGCTCGTTGTAATTTATGGGGGGTAGTAACATCATTAAAAGATAACAGTTCACTGCTGACAGGCTATTATTATTTATTTTAGTGGCAAAATATACATAAATAGGTCAATAGTCTTCCAGATAAGAAAAGTTATTGCCTATTTATTTGGATATCTTTGTAGTATAATTATTATTTTACGAGTATGGGGCTCAGTGAAAAAAAAAGACATTAGTTTTATTTGCTGCTTTTACGGCATTACAAATAAGAACTGTTCTAAAAACATTAGTGATTTGCATACTCGTACGTTATATTTACACATCGCACTAAAATATTTTGTAGCTGTGTTTTGTTCGCTTTGACTTTAAATACTCAGAATTTGAAGGACAAGGAGAGAAGGACTCAAAAAACGTGACTTATTTAATTCACATTGAAGGACACTCTCGTGAAAAATTTGTTTACTTTTGTGTAGCGAACCGAAGTTTGGTAGGGTAGAAATTTAAGGCGAGTACTCATTTACGGAGAAATTTTTGGAAATGCTTTATCAGATCTCGTTATGCATGGAGTCTAGTCAAAGGTGGCAAACAGGTTGGTGAAATTTTCCGTCAGTTTGGACCACAAGAACCTCTTTTTACCCTCTGAATAGAATAGGTCAATAGGTGCTCATTCCCTGAGGAACAAAATAATAAGATGGCGTACATACCTATATATATATATATATTAATGCTTTCCAACGGAAAGAAAGCATTGCACCGAGGTAGTTTCTATTTTTTGCCTTAGTAGAAATGCTGTTTCTTTGTCATCACGTGAAATTACAAATGTCACGTGCTAAGCAAATCATATCAAAAATAAAGTAAATTGGCTGCCATACGTAAGAATGTTTCAACAATAAAAGAACGTATCTTGCTTTTAAAGAAATGAAGTAAATAAATGGCTACCTAAATTTTTGCAAATATTTTACTACATTTTTACAAGTTGTATTCTTGCGTTGGCCTTGATCAAAACAAATATTAACAAAATGAGATGCGTTGTATGGAAATTGGAAACGTGTTTCCTCATATTATAAGCGAATAACCTTCCAGTTTCCGTACACTTTGTCAGTACGTTTGTTATTGCATACTGATTGGATACATGTCTAGTTTACTATGCCAAATTTGTCATTCTCAATGATTTTGAATGGAAAATAAATTAATTTGGCATTTACATATATTATAATAATAAACATGCTATAATATCATTGTCATCCTGAAATCAGAATCCATTCAAGTAATAACATTAATTAAAGTAAATTGTGTTTTCTTTAATACGGCAAAAGCTTTTTAATTTGTTCAAGTAGTGCAGTGCATAATATGCTGTTACGATTGAAGTAGAGAAACAACCTAGTAAAGAAGCATGGTTTTTTTTACAAAGTAAATCTTTAGCCTGAGACGAGCAGGCTGTACACAACAAAAACTTTGCTTTCAAAGAAAAAAATACATTTGCTGTTTTTGTTCAAAATAATGTTCACTATTCATCATATTTTTTTTTCTTTTGGCATTTCAAAAGCATACGAAAAAAAAGGTTTGAGAGGCAATGTATAAGCTTGCATTTAATTAGAACATTTTAATTGCAAAAGGCTACTGTTGATAATAATGGTAGTGGAATGTAGTGTTGCATCCATACTTGATTTAGAAGGTACTAAAAGCAACGTTTTGTTTAATTAGACGAACATGAGCAAAATGAGTAAAACAACATGTTTTTAATCTCTTTTTTTGTAATTATTATTCTTTTAAAAGGGTACAGTCTGACTTTTATTTTTAATGTTTAGTATTCATAACTAATGACTAGTTATGTATAGCAGCAGTCTACCTTTCAAAAAGAGAAAGAATAGACGTGACTGGAATAACAAAGGGAGTATATGAATTAAAATATTCATAATATTTATTTTAATGTTTGAAATACAACTACCTAATGAAATGAAACCAGGCCAGAATGCACAAGTAAACTGGGGAGGCAAAGGATGATGTAAACATATGGTAGCATATAGAGAATTTTTTTTTATAAAAGAAGGTAATGAAATTATGCAAAAAATATTCATACTCTTCACTTGCCCATTTCCAAGTCAAAGGGAAGGAAGGAAGTGAAATTGCCTAAGATGGATAGATGGATAGGATGGATATTATACAGTCTCTCATTAAAGACAAAAGCATATCATCTCATCATCTTTGTTGCTGCTAGTTTTCTAAATTTAACAAACAGGCACATATATTCCTTAGAAAATAATGTAGAAGGTTTGACTAACGAGTTTATATGTTTAAACACGCAAGTGCATACTAAACAACCAACAAAATTTATAGAACAGAAACTGAAGCAGAGTTGAAGAATTTGTGATGAATTTGATTGATCTTACAGAGATGACTATATATTGGAAGATGCCAACAACAGTTGCAGGGGTCTCTCAAGTGGATTCTGTACTAATGAACCTAAATCAATTACTGAAATTGCTTGTATGTTTGTATACGTACTGGAGATATTCTTGAGTGTAGAACCCCAATATTATTATTAATAATAATATTACAGAGAACAAGATCAATAGTAACTTATTCAGCATTTTGTTCATTTAATTTAAAAGAGCTGAATTAGTTATCATATATAGCAGCACAGCAATGGTGACAAGGACACTTGTACAGAATATTGATGAATAACTTCAGGACAATCTTTTACTAGATTCATATCGTAAGAAAATTGCTCTTTTTATACAATTGTATGATTGAAAACATTGTTCAAACATTAACATAAAAAATGTTCAAAAAGCTGTGCAAAAGCAGTTTGACTGTCCGTAACTAATATGAGGCCACTGTTAAAGTATTTAAAAAATTTAAAAAATTGCTTATGTTGGTGCTACCACGGAAAAGAACATTGTTTTCAGTCGACCGTGAGCATCCTGTTCATATGAAAATAAAAATGTTGTTTTGTTTTTTAATAAGCACCAAGCCCTTTATTTATGAACTTTCCTCGTTGTATGCAAACACGGAGCATACCTACCCATCTGAGCTTATGATTCATGTTATATATTTTTTAAGTGTGACTTGTGGATTTGCTATTACTCTATCTCTTCTATGACACCATTACAAAATAGAGAAAGGTGGCTTCAAACTCAAATTGTTTGGCAGTGCAAATGATTCCAGGAATAATTATTACGCCAAAGAAACTCGAATCTGTGTATACAAGATTTACTTACGTCATAATTTGGCATGATCCTTCCATACTTACACACCCACCTATTTGCTCATCCTTGTGTTTATTTGAGAGAAAAACGTAAATAAAAAGACTTTCAGAGAAAAGCAAACAAAAAAACACTCGTTACCGGTGCAGTATCATCTTCAGTGGAGCGGGTATGAATGGTAATAATGATGTGACTTGGGTAATGTTGCAACATGCAGCAAAGTAAAATGTTACTATTATTATTATTTATTATCATGCTTGCAACTTGCAACGTTGCTTAAATGTATCTGTCATCGGGGAATTTCATAATAATTTCAGCAGTTTCTCAGCACACAGAGAACGAAAATAGAGTAGTAGGAGTTGTGTGTAGTGTGTACTGTAGTTATAAAATGATGTACATAAAAAATTAGTTATGGCCTTTAAAATGTCATTTTGACGAGACTTGTAGAAAATATGGGTATTTCTAGTTTGGATTTTGGACTGCCTGCTGGGAGCATTGCAATTTTCTTAGGAACTTGATGTAGTCTCAGTCAGAAAGGACGTTGAGCATTAACTAGTCAAAAATGTGTCTATTGCTCGAAAGGATGAAGAAAGAGTATTTTCACAAAATCATTGCCTACGTTTTTCCACACAATATATGTACCTGTTTTGCGGAGGACGACGCAACGTGGTGTCAGCCGACACAAGAAATTGGTTTTTATTTGGGACTACTTTAGACTGTGCCTCAGGCCGTTCAGCCTTCCGTTCGCAATGGAGCCCCTATATCCTTTGCCTAATTAACCTCAAATTTGGTATACAGCCTCTTCAAACAAAAGCCTTAAAGTTTATTCATATTTATAGCTGTACGAGTTAGCCCTATTATAGGGTCCCTATCATAGCGTGATCCCTTGTTATGACATTTGCAATGTACGAGTGGGCTTGTCAAAAAGCGTAGCTGCACACGCATCTCTCAATATGATGGTAGAACATGCATTTTTTTGTTTGATCTTATAGAAAATAGTTGCACGTGATTCGAAAAATCAAAGCTAGTCATTCCGACTAATTAAAGACAGTTTGCTTTCTCTCCACGTGAAACCAAACTGCCTACTTAAAAAGTGCTGATGCTGATACATATTTTGTGAGTGGTGAGCAGTGTTTTAATTACATATTGGAAGTTTTGAAAAATGCATGTGAGCATGTGAAAAGCTACATTTCCTTTTAGCGTTGTTACTGCCTAATAATCTCTCACCGTACATACATTTATATTCTATTATTGTAGTATAATATTATAATGTTGTCTTGTTAAAATGTATATGTGCCTATGTAGGTTTTAGTTATATCATGTTGGGAATTATTGACTCAGTTTGGTTTATGGTTTGTTCTAGGTACAGTTGGAGAGGGTTCGAGATGAGCTTACCTTGCAAAATTTCACTCTCAAAAGCAAACTGGCCGAGCTCTCTGCCCGTATTTCAGACAGTACCACGTACAGATTGGAAAAGCCTATTAACAACAACAATAATAATAATAATAAATCCTCCACCACTTCCGCCACAACAACATCCACTGTTGTTCCCGTGCTAAAATCTCATCTTAATAATACTAACAACAACAACAACAGTGCTTCTCATGGAAACATCAATTCCAATGGCACCAAATCCACACTTCCCCCGGCTCCATCCCTATCACCCTCCCCGCAATCCGCACAGTTTCACTCGGATGAGGGCATGGGAACCTCCAACTCCACTACCGGACCTATTACAACCACCGTCAGCGAGGATCTGCTCCGTCTTCGTCGCAAATCCACGTACAAAATAAGTCACAACGTAGAAACAAACGGAGAGATCAAACAGCTTCGTTCGCTCATCAACGACCTGCATGCCAAAGAGTTGGAGTATCAGCGGAAGCTCTCCGCACTGGAGACGGAGCTGAGAAACCTCAAGAATCAGTATGCAGACGAGTGTGCCTCTCGGCACGAAAGCGATAGGATCATCAGACAGCTCGAGGAGCAACTGGAGATCACCCACAAAAAACTCGAGGAGACTGAACGCACCTTTCTTACGAAAGAAGAGGAATGCTCCGCCATCAAGCTGGACGTAGATACGCTCAATGAGGAAAACAGACGACTCAAGGATGACTTGAACATGCTGCATTTGAAAGTAAGCGGACAAGAAGACAAATCATTTATTTTATATACTCCTTCCTATCCATTCACAGTGCCCCAATGTGCCTCAAACAATGAATAATAACCTCCTCATAAACGACTTTGTTCCTCTTTAATTAATCATTTTAAAACCTAAACTTTAGAGAGAAAATTTTCATTTCCTTTTTCACGATTTTACTCCGCTTCTCAAACTTGGGCTATATAATAATTCAGTGTAATGAAAGAGAGAGAGAGAGAGACGGCGATTTTGATGCTAGCTTGGCTAAAGACCTTGAAAACTTTTCCTCCTTCTCCATAATCTTATTCCATTCAGTCTCTATCGTATACACTTTCTCTACATAGTTTAATAAAAAAGTACGAGAAATTAAATTTTGCAAAGATTTTACAAAGCTAAATACATAATTATTCTCCCTTTCTCTCCGCCGCACCAATGCAGCGTCCCGGTTTTCCATTTCATCTGTCAGTTTATTTATAATCAAAAGTTTTTAAAACTTTTTCCCTTTCCTCTGCCTATATTCGTAGTATACGCTCACGCCATAATATTATCGGCTTATGACTCAGCAGCAGCTCCTTGAATGTGAATAAAGCACACAAAAGCGCATCTGTTCATATCCGTTTACTTTCCCCTCCCACCCACTCATTCTTCTAGAAAAAAAAAATTATTCCAAAGTACGGACAACGATAAAATGATCATGGAAATGTAAAACATTTCATTAATAGTGTTAATTTATGAAGAGGCATTATGTAATAAAGCTGTTTAGCATGGTATTAGTAAGTAGTAGGTACATTAATTTGTAACTTTACTAAAACATTTTATGTTCGCTTTTCCCTCCCCGCGTAGGTTGAGAAGGAGCAGACGAGATCGATCGAGAAATTGTCCAAATTTGAAAAGGAGCTGGGCTGCATTCTCGAAGCGAACCGAAGTCTCCAAGAAGACTGTCACAGGGAGCGGCTTCTTCGCAAGAAATATCACAACTTGGTGGAAGAGCTGAAAGGAAAGATACGTGTTTTCTGTCGCATTCGTCCACCCTCCAAAAATGAAAAGCTGGCCAATGAAATTGTCGCAAAATGCTCGGACCCTTATACCATCGCGCTGGAAACGACAAAAGGCCACAAGGAATATCAATTCGATCGGGTGTTCACTCCAGAAGACAACCAAGAAGAAATTTTTGCTGACACTCAGGTAAATAAAAAGAGAAAAAAAATCAGCATTTTCATTCCGGTCACGGGTTTTGTTGGAAGAAAAAGAATTTCATTAGTTTTCACCTTGCTCTCATAACACAATACACAATTTATTCATTATTATTACAAATAGGGAGTAAACAGCTGAGTAATTGAAATAAAAGGTCAGCGAAAGCGCAAATAAAAGTCATCGTATTTACACCTTCAATTAAAAATATTGACTATTTTCCTCCTTCTGAGACTTTTTTACATTTAATTTCAACGCTATGTTTCAATATCTGCTATTGTTTCTAAAAAGCAATCTTGTACATAGACAATATACGGACAGACAAATGACTGCATGCAGATTTTAAACAATCTGATAAAAATGCAATTTACTTTTTTTCTGTTTAAAAGCTGCATATAACGAGGCAATACCATCCAAATCTAGTTGTTTTGTTCTCTTCATCGTGTCATTCAGCGTGTCATTCCATTTTGTTTCCCATCCAAATATTCACACGAAGGCCATTTTCACTTTTTAAAAAAACCAAAACATGCTCACGGCCACGGCACAAGCATTGTACTTACGTGCACGTGTATCCACTTACCGAATTTAGGTTGTGCTGATGTAAAAGTTCAGAACCGATGGAAAAGAAATGAGGTTATCAATCTTTGTTTTTTTACAAAGATGCCATGCGCACTTATTTATTCATGCTTCTTCAGGCAATTTCCCTGCTACTTCATTTAAACTTTGAAAAGAATTTTTTTAACTTTCTGTTCTGACTACTTTTTATATATATCTACTCTGTAACACAGTATTTGAAAAAAGGCAAATGTCCAAGTAGCAGCTTTTGTTCTTTGCTACACAATAACTTTCCCATGAGCATATTTTTTGGAATTGCTTTGTTTTGTCATTCTCTGGAAGTCTCCGAAAATTTATGAGGCTTTTATCCTTCTTCTAGTTCAATTTGGAATAAAACACAACAAGTGATCCCATTCTCTTTCTCTCTGTGTCCCCCGTAACAAATACTAAATATACGTGGGTGAACGTTTGGGATGTCTGATAGTTGACTTTTGAAGTTGTCAAAGCATGTCATTATTGAAGAAAACCCATCAAAACAATATTCCAATTAAGCAAAGGGTAATAAAAGCAAAAACCATCATGTCGCACTTTTTTCACAATTCCAACAATCTTTCATCCCACCAACAAATCTGTACATCCTTCTGCCTGGACAAATTGTTGCTTCAATGCTTCACAAACACGCGTGTGAGCAGATAAAAGTAGAACTTCAGTACAGAAGCAAAGCTAATTCTAAGCTGAACCTATTATACTTTAATGATGATGATGAGTGAATGAATGAATAAACAACTCAAAAAGTCTACAGGGACTACCTATCAAATCAAATTTTCGTGGACGGACAAAATCTCGAAACACGGAATCCCGAAGACATCAATCTCGAAGAGAATAAAACCGAATTTAAGAATCTCGAATTAAACGTATGGCCGAAATACAAAATACAGAATTTAAACATTGTAAAGATTTTTTTCAAACAAATGACAGACCAAAAATTCATTTATTGTGAACTGTAATACCATATCATCTGTTCTATTTAATGTCATTCACTATAGTATGTGCCATGATAGACTTTAAATAACCAACATTACGAAATTCTTCTCAAGTTCAAGTTTCTTTCATTAATGCTCGCATTGTAGATAGTGGTAAAAGTAAAAAAGCTGTAGTGAGTATTCGCTTGAACTGAACAAACCAGCACAGTCTATTGTATATTTTTAATGTTAGCTAAATGAAAAGACGTTGTCTTACTGGAATAACATGACGAATTTTTTATTCAGATAAATGCAACTACATAAAATATAAAGTGACTACGTATTATCATTAAAATCGTTTGCCTAATTCTGTAAAAAGAATACTGCTAAGACAATCCGATGGATACTATTGAATACTTGACGACAATATTGAATTGTATGTTTTATTTAAATGGCCGAAAACTTTATTGTACACTTTAAAAAATACCTAGTGTATTACTTGACAGCAATTTTGACTTGTGTGTGTATTTTTAAAAATAAATTTTTTTTCGAGTAAATTTAAAAATCAGTATTTCAGCCTCCAAAATTCCAGTCATCGGCTTTTCGGTCATTGGGTATTTCAAGATTTAATTTTCGAGATTTTGTCCGGAGACCCGAACTTCATAGAGTAAGAATTGACTTGACATTAATATTGTCTGATCTTGTGCAGTCAGCGTTCATAATGATTCCCAGTAGTAAAAACTGAGAATACAAATCTCATGTCTGACTTTTTCTTCTTAACGTTCAACTTTATGGTGTATGTTTTTCTTTACCAAGTATTATTTACTGATTGCTCATCAGTGATGTTTATCTTATTGGTATAGAAAAATTAATAGTTTCCTCTGAAACCGTACAATGTTTTTTTAAAAACAATTTCAGCGGCGTCAGAAATATTGCGTTTGCTGCAACC
>JAHZMT010004439.1:0-10712 GCA_027743785.1 Sinhomidia bicolor | reverse complement strand
TCCTCAACACAGCACATTATTTTATTTTCTTATAAATACAATTGTCTGAGTTAACTAGTAATCAAAAAGTTGTTCACACTGTCAGCAACAGCATCGTCATCATCATCATCATAATCCTTTTACCAGTTACCACACACTCTCTCTCAACATGGCATATTACTTTTTACAGTAAAAAGAAACAAACTGCCTATGTTGATTTTCTGCATATACGAGAATGATAATAGGTAGTAGTAGTAGTACCCACAAGGCTACAAAATGTCGACACAACAGTACACAGACAGTGGTGATTATTATGATAATGACAATGTACGCAGTTGCATTTGTTGTAAAAATGACAGATAATTGTTGATTACTTCTCTCGGTTCTCTACTCATTCTCTATCGTTTCACAGCTCTCTCAGATTTTTTTTTCGTGTTTTCAGGTCTTTTTTCAAACCAGCTAATTTTCCTCAATCACTACTACCACTGTTATACTGTGAGATGGCTTCTTTGGTAGATGCACATTTTTTAAAACGCTTGGTTTTTTGTTGTTTTTTGTGAATTTCCTATGCACATATTTGAAATGAACGTCATACGGTAGACATTGTTGTTTAGTTTGAAATGATGATTATCACGGTAGAAAATTAGAGTTGGGTATATAATATGTATGCCTCTAAATGAATGTATGTACCTGCATGTGACAGACAAATATTTGGCAGTAAATAATACGAGAGATGAGAGAATGTACACATTTTTTTTCTTCTCAATGGAAATACATTTTTGTATATACAATAAAATACTGTAATTGACGGTAGGCAAGCAGTGTATATAGTATAATAGGCACGGTTGGTGGAAACAAGAAGTGTTGAATTGTTTTGTCCGCTCTACAATTACGGCTCCCACAAACCTTTAATAAATGTCGGATTGCCATTAGCTGTACTGTATTATTATGATTATTGTTTTGAGAAGGATGTTGGATTGAAGAAGAAGAAGGGAAAATAATTCACTCGGGGGAATGGAGTGATTGTTGGTGTGTGCTATATGCCAATTCAATGTAATGATAATTTTTCGGCTTCTGTTGTTGTCTTGTTCTTGCAGTAGTGTGAATCTTTCTTACTATCTGTTTTGAGTACCTATCAACGAAAACATACACATACGAACTTATACAAGAAACCAAAAGAAGTATGAATCATCCTTATCGCCGTCATCAAACAAGTATTTTTTATGTTATAATAATTACATACTACGCGACGATGATGATGATTTGGTGGTTACGTAATGATATTATATAATATAACTTGTATATATATACAAAACACTTGAAAACCACAGACGCTGACACAAAGGCCACAGAGTATAGAGAACACTAGAGAGCAGTCACATTATGTTTTGTGACAACTGAATCAATCTAGTCCGAAATAAATCAAGTAAAGTCACAACTCACTCACACTTGACTCGACTCCGACGAGAGCTAATTTCACACCAGCTCTAGTAATTGTAGAAGTAATGGCACATACCCATTTTTTATGCTCCTTCCCCTTTAATCGTATAATCTACATATCTAATTTTTTTCTCTGTTACGCTTACATCAAAGGATATTATTACATTAAGAATGTGTACACACATTATACAACAAACAACATTGAATGCTTAATAATAAAAATAAAAATATAATTATCTGTCAATATCAAATTATACAGCGTGATTATATTGTAAAGTTGGAGAAACTGCATGTTATTTACAAAAGAAGGAAATTTTTTGTGTCGTTGTTGTAACGGTTTTGAAATGTAAATGTAAGAAAAATGGAAGCTATTTGGGATTGTTCAAGTGGAAAGAGATAGGAAATGCGATTAGGTAGGTAGGTATGAATTTAGAATTGTGTTTATTATTTTATTAAGGTAGACAGACATTGTGTAGTGTTGTTCTCTTTCACCTTTTAAAGTTCTTGTCGCGCGATGTTATTTAAATGGAGAATTGAGAAATAAAGGTGTAATTTTGTTGAAAAAAAATGTTGCATCAATGTTATTTTATTTTGTGTATTTTTACACGTCTCATGTTTATAATACACAAATATATAATAACATTTTTGATGGGGAGTAGGTAATAATGTAATTTTTTCAGGTATGCTTTTGTGTGCTTGAATGAGCAAACCCGTGATTACGACAGGGTTTGTTGTGTGTGTACCTAGTCATTAGCGAAATGATTGGGTGCACTATTAAAACACTGATATTTCGACTACTATAAATGCTGCTTTGCTATTCAGAATAATACGATAATATGAAATAATATTTATTGTTGTGTTGTTGCTACTCTTTTGTACACCGGTGACAACTTTATAATGCTCCCTAATAAATGACTTGGGGCTGTGGTGCGCACTCACATAATCAGATCAACTCTCCATTTGCCTTCACGCGTTCAAATTATACAGCAAAGTGATGTAGTAGCTTAAATTGAGAGTGAAGCAATATATGTATTATAGTCAGATGAGAGGGAGAAAATAAGCTTATTTCAGAATACTATTTTGACAGGTTCATAAAAAGTAAATATGCAAACGTTGAAAAAAGTTTTTAATCTATTTTGAAGAGTTTGGGAATAAAAAGAATATTTTTTTAGAAATGTCGCAAACGCTCTATTTCTTAAAATAATTGGTGTGTCAATTGGTACCTACATGTAAATACATTTGCCCTGGAAGCTGATTGATCTTATGTGAAATAGGTAATTCTGTGTTGAGATGAAATGATCATATACATTACACACAGGGCGAGAATATTTTTTACAGATGATTTTGCCCCAAAATTTTACCACAGATTCCCACTTCGTGGTCAATAAAATCAATTATTTGTAATTTACAATGAAGGGGTCACAACCTCGCGTACTACTACTTCTACTACTCTCGGCGTAACTAGTATACTGTGCGTATTGTAATAATCTGTAAAAAACTGAATCTTATCAATCACGTCAAAAGAAAATGATTATAATTTGACATCAAATAACAAGATCTTCAGCCGCCAGTACATACATATTATTATATCAGTCACAAAGTATACGAAAATACGAATTGATACAAGAATATATTATTACGCTTAGGTTTTTCACACTTTATTTCTGTACGTTCATTCAGGTAGATATTTTTATGCGAGAAAACATTGAATTTTTGAATTAGCCCTTGCACCAGCACGAACGCTGCTGCATAACCGCAACAACGAAAGCCCCACGTTCTCAACTTTTGACTTTTTTTTGAAAGAAAAGCACAAATCTTAAATTCCAATTTTCTTCCAATTTCAGGAGACATGTCTACACGCAGACCTTAGTATTATTATTATTATTATACCTAGCTATATGCTCTTTGTGTATATGGCTTTAGGAACGCACGTAATATGCCTGATACGCGGATATTTATGCGGGGATCCATGAATCAAACATAATTTCATTATGATATATGATATCACTTTTTTCATTTGACGGCAAAATAGAATGTTGAATGTGTGCGTTATCATCATTCTTATTGCCTTGTTATTATTGTCGAAGGACCTTGTTGATGATGATATTTTGATGATGTTTATCACATTCTAGTACATAATAATATTACACATTCTATATAGCATATATATGTAGTAGTTGTGTGTATTGATCTGATCTCTCTCATTATAGAGCTAATTTATTTACAGCTTGTGCTCGCTCGAGCTAGCTCCACAATGATTACAAAGTCCTCCTCGCTCACACTCAAGTTAATAATAATCATTTTTCATCTCTCCTTTTGATCTTTCCATTCTCTCCACAAAACACAATATAGCAAACTTACAATCAAAGAGAGAGAGAGAACAGAGAGAGATGAAGACACAAGACGCAAGAGAGAATGCAATATAATCTCTGCGGAAATATAACATAACTAACAATATAACACACACCACCAACCAAAGAAAGAGTATTAATCAAGTCAAGTTTCTCTCTTTCTGTTCTCTTCATTTTTAAAAGTTTTTTTTTTGGTGTGCGATATATAGGGATAGGAGAAGTAGGTAATATGTTATGGGGGTAGTTGAGGAATGTTTATTGGAAAGGAATAATGAGCACAAAAAGAACCGAAAGGCCAAAAGGGAACAAGATATCAGGCGTGATTTTCTCTGTTTTTTTTTCAAAAACGAATTTTCAAGATAGATAATTTAATTGAGACACGTATAAATGAATCATACGGACTAGGCTGTGATTTACCAAGCTTTATAGATTGCACGTTTTATTGCTTTTCAAACGCGCGTGATTTCTTCTTTAGTTGTGATAGTCATATAGCACACCGCATCATCACACCACACCAGTCAAAACACCTCGTAACAGCAACAACAACTAACAACGCACTTTCCTAATTTCATTAATTAATTACATAGAAGGAGCACGGCACTGACTGGCTTTCCTCAAGTGAGCTGAGTTTGCTGGGAAGGAGATCCCATCGTCATCATCGTAAAAATTCATCCCTTTTTTTGCTTTACGCCATTGCAGCACTCTTCTCTTCTTCGTGTGCGTTTTATAAAGGTTGTCATAATAGTGACGGCCGGCAAGATTGATTAATTTACTTGCTTGTGTGAGTGAGCAAAAGAAGTTATTGTTGAATAATGTAGGTATGTGTGATGATGAAGTTGGTGTGGTGGGTAATTAACGACAAATGTATGAGATAGTCAAGTGCTACATTATCATCATCGTCGTCATCATTGTTATTATTATTGACGAAGGATGGCCTTAATGATGATTTGATGGACCGGATGGATCATTTATTATTACACAGTTGATGATGAGAATGACTTGAGCTTGAGTGGTTTGACTTGTGTTGTTGAGCGCTGGACAGCTCTATAATAAAGGAAGAGAGAACAAAGTTTTTCTGCTTTTATTAGAGTCATGTTTCAGGGTATTCAGAAACGTGGGTGGGCTTGGTTATCTAGCTTTTTTGGCTCAATGAACCTCCACCACTACTACTACTGCATATAGTATACTCCGCTAGTCCGCTAGGTTAATGGTTAATCCATTAGTCTACTTTTCGTCATCATCACTCATTCGTATTCAATTCACATTTTCTAGGTATATAGAGCTAAAGCTATAAATGTGCACCTAACAAACATACTCACATTTTAGGTACATGGATAAAAATGCTGGTTGGTCTTGCTTGCTGGGTTGACATTGTAATTTTGTAATTGCCTGATGAAGTAGAATAAAGCGGATACATTTTGTGATTATTATTTTTCTTTGTTATCGTCATGTTCACTTGAGGTGTTGGGATAATAAAGTTGTACTGCTTCTGGTGTTTACTACTACTACTTTACATTGTCGACGATGGGAAATACAAAGTGGCAAAGATGGACTGGTCGGAATTCACTCAATAAGTGCAGTGACTTGCACATTTTTGCAGCTTTTTTACAGAAAAGGAAGAATGAAACTGGATTGTTTGAATGTATGCATTTCTTGTAGGTTATTTTTCACGTTTCTTTTGTACTTTTTCATAATATTTTAATAGAGATGTGTGGTTCCCGTGATAATTGCATTTTCAATCAGTAAAGCTCCGTACAATGCACAGAAAGTAGAGAGACCTCGATAATTCTTTTTACCTTTTTGCGAACCGATGATATGGATTAAATTGAGTAAATTACTTTTAAACCGTTTTCCGATATGTATGATGCGGTCAAGTTAAATGTATAACGAATCGAGAGAATATAGTACCCACCGATTATTGCTAACTTTCGTGTAGAAGAAATTGATTTTTTCTTTCTTTTTTCTGTACAAGTGCAAACAATGCACTGGTGCGGTGCTACTATTATATGTGGACCTTGTGAAACGAAACAAAAAAATAATCTTCATGCATGCATGTGGGAATCGAATACGATACAACAACTGATACGAGTGTGTACATATGAGGTTTTCTTATTGAAACGTATCAAATTTTTGTTTGAAAGCGCTCCTATATATTATTAAACATTTTAATTTTGCAAATCATCGTGACAATCCTGCTTACCAGATTTAAAAAAGTCTTTTTAAATCTACTGGGAGAAGATGAGAAAATTTAAGGAAAAACTCACACAACTTACGGGTGGTTTTCTTTTCATGTTTTTCATACACTCCTAAAATTTGTCTGCGTAAACTAACGTGCGAATCGCGATGTATTGAATTTTTAAATTAAATTTCAAGACTGTGGCAAACGAACATAATATATAGTATTGAAATGAAGTTTCCCATTACCACAAAAATACTATAAGCATTAAACAAGTGCTGAAGGGACAAAGTACACAGATAAAAGTTAAAACATCAATTACAACTAGTCTGCCTTTATAAACATGAAATTCAAGTTATGCTACACAATTTTTCACTTTTGAAAATAGTGCTAGTGTCGCTGGTCATTTCCATTTCAACTTTGAATTCAATTTTCTCCAGATAAAAAAATCCCCAAGTTCAGTAACGCACAAGGCTTTGTTGCATTCACTGACTAGCTTGTAGAATCATAATCCGTTTCATTTCATGCTAGTTTACAACTTGTCTGGAGAACACTTTTATGTATCTTACAGCACTCCATAGCATTTTTACTTTTTGTTCCGAGCCGAGTGAATCACTTCACGTTTTTTATATTCGTTCTTGCCTTTTTTAAAGACCGGAGGCAATACAACTTTCAGCTTCCTTGGTAGTCCCATTCTCATCCCATCATCTTCACGACCAGTCCTTCGGTTTTTTTCCTTTTATTCATTTTCATCTGGCTCATTTCATCCGACAAATTACTTCATTTGATGCCTATCATTTTCCCTTTGCGGCTTGATGACTTGGAAGATGCTGTTGTTCAAGAAGATGATGAGAATGACGGTGGCAAGAGAAAGAGTTGTGCATGCATATTACCTATGCATAAAAACGTTAAGGGTAAGTATTTTTCCCTTCTTTACATAACCACAAGTCTCATGAAATGGGAATAAAAACTTCAGCAGTGGAAAATAAAATTACTGCAGTAGCCGCCTTTTACCTATACACAAGACAGTAACTTACGATTAAGAGTTAAATAGCATGCAACAGACCTTTCCTATAAATAATAATAATAATAATCTAATGAGATTTAAAAGAAGTTGTTCGCTACTATGCTCACTCTTTTTAAATTAGTAGTAGCAGTAGTATGTCAGCTAGCAAACTCCAAACCAGCAAAAGAGAGCCCCTTCAATTTTT
Organism: Sinhomidia bicolor; assembly: GCA_027743785.1. Classification (NCBI taxonomy): domain Eukaryota; kingdom Metazoa; phylum Arthropoda; class Collembola; order Entomobryomorpha; family Entomobryidae; genus Sinhomidia; species Sinhomidia bicolor. Next base: position 3,555 of record JAHZMT010004439.1, on the reverse strand, counting down.
TTCCTAGCCCTTCCTTCACTCCAAACTTTCAAATTATAAGGCCATTACATGCCGCATCTGATTGTGACTGTAATAAGTAAAGTAAGGGCTTTAATCGTCCTCTATCAAAGCGGAACAATAGCAGCAGTGGTAAGCAGCAAAAAATATCTATTATGCATATGTCTTGACTTTGCTTGAAACTGGCAGGCAGCAAAAGAAATAGAAGGAAATGCCCAATTTGATTAGGCTCGTAAGAACATAGATAAAAATGTATATGGAAATACGTTCTTGGAACCAACCAACACCACACTATAGATTTCCATTTTTCCATTGCTAGAGCTTCATGTTTTTTTTATCCAGTTGTAGTCAACTGATTGCTAATGTACTAATGGAAAAATGTGTATTTGATATGTGATGCGTGCGTGACATGTGATGAGGAAGCTTAATGTGCCTGCATGCGTGTATTATCATTATCATCATTAAAATATTTTATATCAGATTAAAAAAGCTGTTGTTGTATGAGAATGCAGTGTGCAGTGCACCTAAGATGCACTTTTATCTACTTAGGTAGCTAGCTTGTTCATCTAGTCCTTTTCTACTGTTTCTTTAATTACGAAGCCGTGGTTGGGACGGCACTACTGCTAGAGAAAAAAATTAATTACATGCAGTCATCGTTCTAAAATGTAGAGTTTTTCCATTATTCTTTTTTTCTGTTGATTCTTCTTCTGACAAATCAGGTCTAGTAGTAGTAATAGTAGTCCAGTCGTTTTGGCTCATCAGTTTGATGATGAACCATCAACAAAGAATCGGGTTCATCGTTATCATCGTCACATAATATGTTTTGATCATGAAGCTGATTACTGTTGCACGCCTTCTTCCTTCTTTTAAAAGTGCATTAATTTTTTTTACCTCTTCTTGCGAGTGCATTTGCTACGCATCACGAAAAAATTGTAAAATTGAAAGACTAGTTTGTTTTCTAGACGTTTCTAGGTTGAAATAGTCACACGAGGAATTTTTATTGCTTGTCTGTAACCTTTTTAAATTCAATTGTTGAATAATGGAACGTGGATGAGACAGTAGAGACAGAAAACAAGAATATTATACATATTTTGGAGCAGGATGAGTTTACATAACCTCAGATGTTACGACGAATTTGGTCTGATTGTAGATTTAGATTGTATTTTTTGGGAACTCGACTGTGTTGGTGTTTTCCCACGTTTATTGATAGTCTGAACAGAAGATCGCTTAGACTTGCTTTTAGATTTTGACGTAAATCCATCCGCTTTTGTAGGGGACAACGATGTGGACGTTGGGAAATCCGCTTTGCATCCGTATCTATCCAGCAATCCAAGGTTTTTCAGAACAGAACGGTAATCCCGTTGAACGGCAGAATTATTGATCCACTTTAGGTAGCAAAAGTTGTCCTTGTTGGTTCGAAGTTCGTTCAAATGAGCAATGGCAACTTTGACTGTGTAAGGTAGTGTTGTTAGGGCATTGCGAAACTCAAAAGAACCGTATTGAGAAAAGACCAGTTCTATTAGTTCGAGACACATTTTTACAAGTACTGTTTCTATACTCATTGTTGCTGAATCTTGACGTGGCAAAGGTCCAGATATTTTGGAAAGCGCATATCTGGTTAAAATCAAGTCGGGATGCTCTTCTTCCATCTTTTCCTGATTTTGACTTTGCTCCATATCATTTATAATTTGTGGTCCATACACATAGTAAAATATGTTTTGTTGCAAGACTGGGATAGATTTGGAAATGGTATCAAGGAGATGTTCCACTTGTGTAAGGTGTCCTTCAGTAAGCGCTAAATCTAGTACTAATATGTATCGTTTGAAAATGGAATGAATGAGAAAGTCGTTTTGTTCGACGCTAACAAGACGATTGTACAGAGTGTGGGCGTGTTCCAGATCATTCATTATGCGATGAAATCTTTCCTGGCGAATCACACGACTTGCACTACTTTCTCCTGAGGATCGAGCAGCGGGATGAGTCCATACTTGATTAAAAATTAGATACGGATTATCCTTGCATATTCCGGTGGGTCCTGTAGACTCGACAATTTCCGACTCTGGGGGCAGAAATATTCCTCGGCTAGGATGGGGAAAACCTTGCCTACGCCTTTTTGCCAATTTTCTCTAGAACAGTAATAACCTCCATTAAACATATTTTTTGAGACAAATGTTCCAAGCATGTACTGGCAATACTGGCATTCCAAGGTTCTACCTTTTTACTAGGTTTACTCTCTCTTTCATAGTTAACGACATCGGCAGCAAACGTCACGCGTTTATATCCAGACGAACTTGTCGAAGAACTGGGGCGTCCTGAGTCACTCGGAGAACCAGTAAAGCTACTAGAATAAGAAACTGACTCTACTGGTGACTGTTGCGCTACACTTGAGGAATTCTTCTGACTTTGAAGACTACACTCGTTTTCAACTTCACTGGGAGTCACTTTAGTCTTTGTCAATGCTTTAACTTTGTTGTTGTAGGTTTCTGTCAAATGCACCGTAGTTACTACTGACGGAGCTGGTGGTGATGGTTGTGCTGCTCTACCTGGCCTAATGACGCCGCTTCTGTTATTTTGGTCACCACTTTTGCCCCCTTCTTTGCGAGAAAGGTATTTTGGAACTGTCGAAGGTCTTGCATTTGGTTTTGCTCCTGTTGGACTACCAAACAATTGAAAACCGTGAACCAAATTGATACTTTCTCCAGTTTTATGAAGAGTTTCTGGTATCGACTTTGGCTTTTCAACAGAAATACTAGTAGTCTTATCGACTGTTGTGCTGTTCATCAGAAAATTTTTTAAGTAGTCTTCCTCCTCCGCCACTGCGTGTTCAAAGTCACGTTTATTAAGACTTTGCAAATACTCCAAGAAATCTGGCGAAAAATCCTTTTCCGGCTGAAAATGATACTGCTTTGTCTGCGGTCTTGCTAACCTTCCTGCTTTCCTAGTTTCACCTCCGCGGGTAGATGTTTTACTGTACGGAAAGAAAGATGATGTGATTTCATTACTTTCAGCATTAATTTTTGTGCCTGGAAAATAATCTGCTTCACTTTTCTGTAAGGTCTGCTTATACTGAGGATGACGCATGATTCCATCCATTTTTCTGCTACTGTTCCATCCTAGCATTACTCCACTATTCCATTGAATTGTTTTCCTTGTCAATTTGGTCATTTGTCATTAAGTCGCTAATACGATACAGTACAGTCATAAAAAACTATTACTCCAATAGGAGTCACCCATCTTATTACTGAACAATTTGCTTTCACTCTCCATTATTGTATCATTCAAATGATTAGTATTACTTTTACCGGTGCTTCTTGAGGTAAGGATGAGGAGTATCTATGGGAGCTTTATTCAAAAGATAGGTGAAAATACTTTTATTCGTTAAACATTCCACAAAATAAAAAGCAACACAACGAAAAGTGAGAACAGTGAATTTATAACTATAACTATAACAAATAAAATATTTCCTCCATTGACTGTGTTGGTGGAATGGTACCCATTACACTTGTCGCGTTTCCTCTTTGAATTGCAATACTGATTCTTTGCATCAAAAAGGCCTTA
>JAHZMT010004438.1:0-10879 GCA_027743785.1 Sinhomidia bicolor | reverse complement strand
AAAGAAGACATGTGCTAACAAAAAAAGGATCACTATGAACACATTTAAAAAATGAAAACTATAAAAAAAACTGCTGCTTTTCTATATGGAAAAGGTAAACTACTGCAGCATTTTTTCTTTTACTCTTTCTATAACGTCATAAAAATAGATCTGGCGAGGTGCTAAATGACCGTAATACAAAATGAGCAGCAAAACGGGCAAGAAACTGAAAGGTGAAATGTCAGTTGTGCTTGTGCATGTTACAAAAAATAAACCGAACAATCGGAATGTTCTAAGTAGCGAAGACGTGCTAAGATAAGCTCAAGATAAGCTCAAGATAAGCTCAGGATAAGTTTAAGTGTAACATAGAACGTATATATTACATAACGTATAATGTGTAACGTATATGTAGATATTAGTACTCGTTTAAGTTACCGTTAAATGTTAACAGTTTCTGATAAGCTATGATTTTGTAAACGGTAGCACGGCTGATCCTTAAGGTTAGCTATCGATTGTGGAAAACATAATTCAAATAGCTGTTATCGTTTTTAAATTATCGTATTGTTGGACAGACTCAGACATCCGCACGAAGTAGCTCAATGCTTCGCTACTTAATAAGTGTTCACTGAGAAGCCATCATATTAATGGACGCACAGTAGTGATTGCATGTCCATTACTGCTTCTTGAGCGCAATAATTGCTTAGTACAAGTTGTGTGAGCAACTCTTCACACCTTAACCAAAACCCTGGTATTGATCATTCATCTGCTAATGTGATTTTTCGTACAAGATTTATTACTCTTAATTTATCAAATGCCAAGCATGGTGGAACATTTTATAGGATACCTCTTCTCTTGTAAAAGGAAAAGGTGCTTTAGAATCACAAGCACCAGAATTATTGCCGCAATAAAGTTGTAAAATTAGCGAGCATATATTTGAAAGGAACTTGTAGCATAAATTTATCTTTTCCCATCATGCATTCGTTTCGTGCACTTTAGCAAAAGACCATATGTCACGCATATTTATGTAGACTACATGAATGCATGCTGTCATTATTGTAGTATGGATTGAAAGTGAGAAATGATTTTTTTATCTGTTACGGAAATGGAGTTTTTAAAGTTTTACTATTTTTAGTTTGCAGTCTAGTCTAGTAATGGTTGGAGAGCCATTTAAAAATAACTTACTTACGTATGTATATGAAAATTATTATTGGAATGCGGACAATTCGGACATACTAACTTAATCTGGATGCCGGGACAGTACTGGGTGAGATAGGTGAGGTAACGCTCGTTTATCAATTTGTAACCAAGTATAATAAGATATAAAAATCTCGTTTCAAGTTCATTTCGAAACATAGACAATGTAAAATGGGGCCAGGAATAAAGTTATTAAGTTGGGTACTTGAGGAAATAAATTTATTTTTTTATTTGTTACTTACCACACCACGAGGGAGATTCCCATTGATTTTCATCACTTCCTTTCCTGTTTTCATCTCAATAATTGAAAGCACGAATGGAGGTTTGGTTTGTTCATGGATTTCATGCAGGTCCTTTACTACCGGATCTATTTGCTCTACAGCTTTAAAAATTAGCTTTCCCTCTCCGTTGCGTATATCATAGTTGCTAGCTATATCTGGACTAACTGTTTTCAAAAAACAACTCAATTTTTATCCCAAAAATACAAGTTAGTAAACGTTGTTTTCTGTGATCTCTTACATTTATTGGCTTGGTATAGGTAAAATTGGTCACAAGTAGTCAGTGCTTGAATTTCATCCGTCCAGAAGCCTTTCCAGAAATAATCAGATAAAAATACTTAAATTATTTTTACATGTAAGCCCATTCGTATGACTGCTAAATTTAGAACAAGTTTTTATTACATTCTCTCACACTCACAACCCCCATAGATCATAGAAAACTTTACAAGTCAAGCTTTTTATACTCCTTTTATGACTTTAGTGACTTTCTTACCGTTATTTGCGTTATTGCTTCCGTACGCACTACTTCGCTTTGAACCATTCTGGGTAATGTCTAGATTCGGACTGCCTATCTGAAGTCTGGAATCTCTCGAGTAGTCGTAATCATTGTAATTATCCCCGAAGAAATAGTTGTCCTCTAAAATACATTTAAATAGCACAATCACATGATCACTACACCATCAGACAAAAATAGTTTTAAAAATTAACCATGAATGAATTTATGATGATAATCAACGAACCCTCTGCAGGATGAACCATATTCTTCTTTCCAGAATACATTATTTTACCGTGGAATACTTAACACTTTTCTGACTTTCCATTATTTGTACTAATGCCCCAAAAGAACGCCTCAAACGTCGTCCTTATCTTCACACCGCGTACACTTTCTTTATTCAGGATACAGACAAGAACTAGCAAAGCATTCTGACTTTTTATACTCTTTTATGCGGTTAAAATAAACACAATTCTTGAATTTTGAAAAAAATCACACAGACACTTCACAAAATGTGTATTCGCTTTTTCTTTTGACTTTTCTGACTTGTCATTATAACAGTTCAGCTTGGAGAAGTTTGCTAACCTTGTCATGTTTATGTGCATTTTAGTAAAGCATCACATGCGCATGCTTGTTGATTTCAATGCAAAAAGATAACTTATTGGTTAGTTTCTTTTGTAATAGGTTTCGAGTACCTATCTTATTGCTCACCGCATTGTAGTCTGAAAGATGACACGACCACCACAATGACAGGAACACAACATGAAATGATATGATTTATCCTGGAACGCCACAGTTATCAATACAACCGCGAAGAAAGTAATAAAAATAATTATTTCTGTTCGCCTGAACACAAAAGACTGTAGAGCACACCGAACGGTCACATGCTGGTACCTACGTACATCATTTTTGAACAATGGGGTGAAAGGAAACTCGCCAAGTCTTTTCAGAGCCTTTTATTATTATTTTTGTTATTTCTAGCCATGTTCAAGAACAAATAATTTAAAACCAACCACACAAAGAGATATAATGTGATATAAATCTAAGTTTCTGCATTTCCCGACTCGTCTTAAGATACTGCCACTACGATAATGGCGATGATCGCTTGTAATATTTTCCAGGTAAGTTGTTGTTGCTCTCTTTTTCACTTACTATTTGACTATTAGCATACTTTCACTTATTTCTACGGATTTGTAAGTTGTTAATAAAACACTTCCCTAGTCTTTCAAGCCTGGTGTTCAAATAATGCCGTTATTAATATTTGTGGGTACACAAATGCAAGTTCGGCGACACCAACCCAAAAAGTGTCTTCAGTTGTTTGTTTGTTTCGTGTGTGTGTGGCGCGTGTAGGTTTTGATTTCCGTGTTCAGTCAGACCACAGAAAAGGTGTGAATAGTAGAGCAGTAACTAAAATATTTGCATAAAAAACTTTGAAACCAGTGGTGAAAAAGCAGGATGATGAAAAAATGTGGACCTCGAGGTCAACAGAATAAGGAGCAGTGTATTTAATGAGCGACTAATATTACAATGATGTGCGTTCTCTACCTTTGTTAAATAATGACCGTACCCGATTTCAGTTTACCATTTTACATCTCAAGTTGTCGTAACCGAGTGCATTATGTGACTGCACTACATGTTACATTTCCTTAATGTAATTTCTCCACCATTTTTTTCTATTCAACCAACTTCTTTCTTCTAAATGGCCCTGACTATGACTCTGAAGTTGAAAAGTCTGGCAAAAATGCCTATCAACTTATACCCATCAGCACATGCCTAACAAGTTTATGTAAATAACATACACGGTCGTTATAAATAAAAAAGGCTTATGATTACTACCAAGTCGTCTTTCTTTGTTTCTTTTTTCTTTTACTCTTGGGATATCAAAAAGGAGAAAAAATGATGTGGTAGCAAACAAGTAGAAAAAAATTGTGATTCATGTTGTTGTCGCTGAGATGAATGCCTGTACATGTAATTTTATTATGAGCTAGCATTTTATATAGTATATTGTATACTCGGCTGGAGTAACAAAACATTTTAGTTCGTGCCCTCACTTAAGATTACAGTTTGTTTAGTTGGGTACGGTAGTGGCGAGAGAGAGAGAGCTAGCTACGTACTAGAAATATGTGTGGAGAACAGTAATTTGCAGGTTGTCCGGATGTTGGCTTTAGTCCCAAAGTTGCAAATAGTACTGTGGTGTAGGGGTAGTTATGTGGTGATTCATAAAATAGAAGCAAGTACATCCATCCCACACAATAAACTTGCACTAAAAAAAGGTATGCTTTTCAGTCGAATTTACACAAGGAAGTGTTTTTGTTGGAGAATAAAATAAATAAAATGCGACATGAAAGGTAAGGTTTAAAAAATGATATATATATATATATATATATATAGGTAAATAGGGAACTTCCAAATGCTTTTCCTTGATTTTATAGCGTAATTACGTGTATAAATGCCAGTTGTTAAAATATGGTTGTATAAAGAGAAAGAAGGATGGTGTACGGGGGAAATATAGGAGAAAGTTTGAGAACAGCAGCAGCAGCTTACACGTTTTATGGTCAAAAGAATGTTTTAACAAGTTGTGTTAATTTTTTGCAATTTGCCAAAAACTCTTCTGGTAAGATTGTCTTGATCTTAGAACATGCATCGTAGTATTGTGCCGCTGCGCTGTAAAAGAGCATAATACTATTATCATACTTTTTAATCTTAATAACAGCAGGTAACTTTACAATTATTGTGGCTGATATAGGTAGGTAGTGTACCTGTGTTTGCACATACGTATGCTCGGCTAGAAGTTGTGTTGTACAGGTGTATAAAACAACAATTTCCTGATTACTATTTTATACATGTACAATACAATAGCATAAAAACGTATCAGAGACTTTAGTATGGGATTTCCTTGAACTATGCTGCAATTCAGTGAAATATAACAACATCTTTTCTTATCCTTTGACTCCTAAGTTCTGGCTGTTGGTCTGATGAATTTTTGTTAAATTATCCAAGCCAAGTGAAACATGAAATGGTATGGCACTGTGTAATCTTGTTTTTTAATGTGGCCTTAACAAAACACGAGAAAATACTTCCGTCATTTTTTTTCTTTTGGTGTAAGGGGTCATTACCCAGATTGTAAGAGTTTCAAAATAATATTTTGGGGGTATATGTAAGAAATTATAAGCTGTAAGAGACAGAGAGTAGGAATGAAATATTGATCTTGGTATTTTTGGGGGTGTGCTCTCGAAAAAGACGAACTTTTGTTGGATTAAATGCTGCTGAAAATGTTAGGACATGCGTTTATTTATTTTCAATGAAAAATTTATTGAGTTCTTGAGTTGAACTGTAATTAATTATATAGCAAAGCTGAGATTAAAGTTGGAAATAAAGTAAAAAGGTTGATAACTAGATTTACTTTGGTAAAACGTTAATTTGACTTTTGTTACACCCCCCGTGTACCAGGTAAACTGTATTGTCAAGACTGAAATACTGTAGTGGAGGTTAGAACAGGATTTACAATGAGCACTAATTATTTTCCTATGCTATCATCCTCATTTACTGATCTTCACATAGCGGAATTTATAGTCAGGAAAAATGGCGAAAAATCGTAAAAGCCTTATAACCGTTAGCATGTGTGCATCACACACACTATCGAGTTTCATGACCTGCTTCTCAACTGTATGAATCGTTATTTTCAAATATTTCTTACAAAAGGAAAGAAAGTAAAAGAGTAATAAAATGGACTTGCAGAAAGAGTGGGAAATAAATAATGTGTGTACGTTATAAGGGAAAGTGAAACTTTTCGTGAGAAACGAAAAAGGTAGGTCAACCAATATTGCAACCAATAGTCTAAATTCCAAACAGCAACCAATAATTACGTGATGTCTCAACATGCCCTTCTGTTGTATTGTACGATGATAACTTTCTCTAAAGTTTCAAGTCAACTTAAGATTTCCAGCGGGAGGCATCATTTTTCTTTATTTTTTTCTAGCACCACCGTTACAAAAATAAATTTGCGTGATAACAAAATTCAGAACAAGCTAAAAGATGGAAGTAACTACAAAAAAACAACCTGAAATGATGGAGTAATTTAAACTAAAGCTGCGTATGTATGTTTGCTTGGAACACATTTTGTTTACAATAAGCCTATCAAAAAAGCACATTTTTCTTGCTAACGATCAGCGATAGTCGATTACCGTGTTCGCTTAAAGGGAAACATGCTCTGCACTGTGATTAAGGAGGCAGAACATTCTCCAGGATTCCTTTGCATGAAAATTCTAAATTGACTGATTTCTTTTTTTCCATTCTTCTCTTTCACCTTTAACATTTTCATATAATATTGTTCGTGAGTACTTATGACAGAATTCGTTCTAAGTGTAAATGTAGTGACGAAGCGAAAAGGTTTTTGCAATCGACAATGTCATCAATGCCGCAGTGACAAGTTATGAGAATGTTTTTATTTATTTGTGTGCACTTTCACTCCCACACTTTCTTCATGGTACTCAAAATGTATTATATGTTTGTTTTACAGTGTTCGTCGGTATAATGTTCCACTTTTGTGCACATTACTTTTTTTGGGTTGATGACGACATGGTCTAACCATATCGTCATCACTTTTACCTGTCGCGTCCTTTTATTTCTTTTCAGCATGATAGACCAAGCTGCTTATTCTGCTTCTTTTGTGCAAATTACAGTACATCTTTATGCACATGCATACGAGAAAGCATATAAGAAGTAAATGATAGGCGGCCAGAATGTAGTCACGACAAAATTACTAGTCCGTCGCTGTCGCGACAACAAACCTTAGAAAATGTGTTTTGTGAGCACTAATATATCGAGAGGGGACCGCCTACAATTGACCATTTTCCAGATATTCTCAGGGTGGGCAAACTAGCCGAATTTATAACCAACAATAATTATTGCTTTAACCGTTTTGCTTTGTTGATGTAACTAAGAAAATATTATGGCAAGAGAATTAAGTGCTGTCAAAACCCATAAAACGTATTACGACAAACATGTCCTGTGAGCTGTTTAATTGTAACTTCATAAGATAGCGCTGGCCTACTCTATGGACTAGTTACTATTTCGCTGGCTTGGTGTAAATATTTCAAAAAAAATGTTTTTCGAGGCGTAGGAAACCAGAGGAATGGACTACACAGTAGATCTCATTAAATGCAACAATTATCCAAAAAACGTAACAGAAGTACATTGTTGCTTGTTCTGATGTATATAAAATGTTTTAAAGCATTCATTATGAAAACTGAGTAGGAATTGCATACGTGTCATGTGAAAAAACAGTAATGTTAATACACTTGGCGACTTGCGTCGTTTTTGTACTGAATTTTCAGAGATTTTTGAGGTAAACTGTCATTCATTAGCTGCAATGGGTTTTACCGTGTTTTTCTAATACTTTCTTCAACTCACATGACTGCTGTTGTACTTAACTCACTAATGAAATGGCCCGAAAACAAAGTGATTTCTATATGCTACCTTTAACTTGACAGAGCCGTACTGGAGTTGTGACATGTACATCCATCCAACAAACGACGTGCAAGTTCTCGCATATTTTTGTGCAATTTAATTTCAGGAGTTTCAGTGAGCTGCAAGCATTATTTATTTAGTCACTTTAATGCGTTTTCTGAACGCGGTGGAAAATTTATCTGAAAATCTCTGAAGGTCAGACAACATGCTTTTTATGGTACAACATCCAACTCTAAATGATTAAAACATGTAACTAGTGTGCACATGTGCCTACATATTTATTACACGGTTCAATAAAAATGCCAACTACAGTGTGAAACGCGGGCAACAACGTTCAGAGAATTAAACTGCGAAAGGGAATGCAAACCACCTTTTAGTAAAAAAGGGAAGTCAAACGAGACTGTTGGTATTTCCGCTAAATACTATGGGTGTATGTTTGTAAAGGTCAAAACAAAGAATAATATAAATATATTCAGGTTCCGAACCAGGCATGTTTTACCTCTATGCTAAAAAATGTTAAAATACTTAATACTATCTCACATGGGATTGGCAAAGATGAAGATGGTTAGAAAAAATTCGTAAGATTTGTCGCGTCACTAGACATGTTTTTATGCAAGAGAATTATTGTTAATCAATCAGAGACATGAATTTTAAATAAATGAAAAATCAGTAGCACGTGTCAAAGATACTCAGGTTAGTTCTGTTTTAGTCGTGGTGTTCTCCAAGACGGTTCTCAAGTTTGTAGCCGAGGATTGGTGTGCCAGAGGAAAATTAAATACACAAAATTTTAACGATTAGAACTTCTGCAGGACTTTTGATTAAAAACACGTAGGACTTTTGTAATTCATTTATCAGTATAGGAACTGGTAAAGTCAAGTTGATAATAATTAAAGTTGTAAAGTGTTATACGATAGAATAAAAAGTAAAAAGTACAACAAGCACTGTTATTCGGAAGAACACCCTTGTTTGCACGCGATTCTGCAATTTACTTTTTTCTTGCTCATGTTGGTAAGACTAGATTTTTACAAAAGGGAGCTACTACCGCGTTCCAAGTATAGCTGGCGTCTTCTGTTTCTGTACAAAACAAGTTTGGGTAAATGAACCGTCAGCAACAGCACGGCGAAGAAAGTTGTGAGTAGGAGGTACACACTCTACACTCAGCTTTGATGTTGACAAATTAATTTTACACCTTCTCTGTGAATTTGTTTGTACTGTTTGGTTGGTGCAGGTGCAGCTACAGAATTTTCAAACATGTACAAATATTTTTGTGATAGATGGGGGTTGGGGTTGCATTGGGACATAGGTATGACTGGTACGGGAGAGTACCTGATACTATGTATTCATAATGAATTTGTGAAACCAGTGCTATTATCCAATATTTCTATGCTTTCTATTATCTGAAAAGTTTATTCTATCGAGAAGAGTGAAACGAGAGCGGTACAATGCAATAGTAGGAAATCAATCTACATAGGTAATAAGAACATGTAAAATCTCGAACACGGTGCTTTGAGCATGCATACATTTTAAATGGTATGTACAACTTTTTCCATTTTACTGATTTGCTTACAAATTGTATCATAAAGTATCAGAGTAAAAGATTGGTCGTCGCACTTTACATTTGATTTTTTAAAATAAAAAACCACGAGTCTTCTAAAGAGTGCTGGTTGATCACGAAAAAATAAGTGTTTTCTGCCGAGATGTTTTTTTAAAGCAAAAACTAATCTTGTTTAAAACCTTTCTACTCCAAAAAAGACGAAAAAGAGATTTTGTTTGTAAAAGCGTTTTAAACACTCATGCGTTGTCAGTGTTACCATGCCAGTCTTTCAAAGATGAAAAATAAGGTCTCGGAGAATAAAACCGTGACCTATGTTGTCATAACCATTAAAGTAAAAGTACACTTGTGAGCGTTTAATTGACATCGTTGAAAATATTATCAGGTTTTGAGATTACCTGATTAATACCATTTTAAAATAGGGGAAAAATGACTTTACTTGGAAAAACTGCACGTTTCATCCTCCTCTGGTAGTAGCTTCAAGAGGGCGATTCAAACTTATTATTTAATGTGGATATTCCTATAACATACATCCTGAGTCAATGAGTAACGTAGTAAGGTTACGTCTCGTCTTATTTCATCTTTGTTTTTCTTTGCATTCAGATTTCTATCACATGCGACTATAACGTGGTAGTAACAAAACACCCGTTTAACTCAGACCCAAATGTTTCTGTTTTTATACAATCAAGAACTAGATTTTTCACTATCACGCACTAAAACTTTTTCAGAAATGTTTATTTCGGTCCATGTTTTCCTTCTTTTTGGAGATAAAATAATTCTCTCAGAAACAGAGTCTTGATCTTGATCCATTTTCAACTGCTTACTCTGACGATGCTTGTAATAAAATTACAATTCAGAAAGCCGAATGTACTACTACACATGCTTTCTATATGTATAAGACAACACACAAAAGGACAGAATGTAAGCTTAGCTTAAATTTGTTAGAAGGTAAAAAACATATTTCATCACTTGGAAATAATTTTCCCATCACACTTGCAACGTCATGGTTTTACTTGTGAAACATACCGTAAATTGTTGTGATAAATAAATTGACGCCTTTAAAATATGGAGAATATACCCTTCGATTGAGAATCCGACATTACAACAATGTAATTTCAGATGTATTTCTTGTATAAAACAGTATTGAAAAGTGCACATTCTTAAAATTCTTAAAAAATTTAAAAAATCCAACAGTCCGGTATAGGTGTAAAATTTAAATTGCTATATATTTTATATTTAAAGGGTATCCGATTATTCTGCACGTAATTTCAAACGAGAATATTTCAAATAAAGGGAGACAGAAAATCAAAAATTATTGCACAGTCGTGTCCTTAGATTTAAAATGTCTCGTTAGTTTTTTTGGATTTTAAAATTCCCTTCATCTACATATATGAAAATAACTAAAGACGAAAGATCTATAAAAAAATTTCTCCAACCCCGCGCGATCCAACCAAGAAGTATTCGTTGTGTTCACTTTTGATGTGCGTGAAGCCTAACGCAGAATAGAAAACACGACAGCTGCTTATTACATGCACAAAATTTATCTTTCTCTCTCTCTCTCTTTCTGGCCTTTGTTATCGAGTTCAACTTTTTTATGACTAATCATAGGATCTTTTGTTAGCCCTTAAGGGCAGCCTGGCATTCTTTTAACATTTAAAGGCTGTGTGATATTCTGTTAACCCTTAAGGGCTGTTTGGCAATCTAATTAAGCGTTACCCTATGATGATACATACTCTTGGATGAGGAAAAGCAAGCTTTAGTTTTTTTCAAAACGTAGTCCCATTTTTTTCTTTCATTTTTCACAAAGTATACCTGGTTGGAAACCGAAATTATCGTTATCGGTTACCTACCTGAAATTATAACAAGCTTCTCAAGTTGCGAGCAGTTAAAATTTCATTATTCTTTTGAATGCTT
>JAHZMT010004437.1:0-53334 GCA_027743785.1 Sinhomidia bicolor | reverse complement strand
GCTTAATTACACCTAATTTTACACAGAAATATCTCAAAATCACATGGCGTTGCCACTTTGCTACGTGTTGGCGTTGCCGGGTTTATTTATTATTAATATTAATTTATAATGTACCTTTTTGTATGCATTTTTACTGTATTTTTACCACCTTGTGGCACTCATTCAGTTGTGCACACTTTTATCCTTCAGTTCACAAAATGTTGTACATACTTGCTAAGCTCATCAAATTTTAAAGCTACCGTAGTGGTTTCCACTAAAAGTCTTACGAGTAATGTTACAAATGTAAAAATATACAAATTTGTAACAAGAGGATTATCCCTCTCCACATAGAATACTCTGAAAACACTGGATCATTTACACATAGCATACATTTCGCTTAGGTGTGTACTTTGTATTTATGCTTGATGACGATGATGTGGTGAGATGACGGATAAAAGCTAACTGCTGCAACTGCGACCCAAGTAAAATTCAACACCAACGCCACCTTGAAGGGAATCACTTCATCAAGAGGGTTTTTAACGTTTGAAGAACTCCAAGTTAAACCATTTAAGGACAGATGCTGTCTTCTTTTCTTTCTTGATACTTATAACCGGATCAAATTTCCGTAGTGTGCCAACAGCATTACAAACTGCTTATTTTAGTTTATGCTCGTGGAGATTCGCAACGAGGTATCATCAATTCACATGATTTTATTTATTAACTCAGATTAAAATGTCAAATAAGAATAAAACAAGGGATTTTAGGCAAAATACTTGATTTCTCATTTGATGAAACTTCCTTTCACTTTTACATTGTACCGTCGTAGCCGTAGCTAAAAAGCTTCGTTACTTGCATTTCTGTTTATAATTTCTGTATATACATACTCTCTGTACACAGTACACTAGTACACACAACAGCAATGGGCTATGCTTTTTACTTACATCAACTAGCGCGTTTCAAAAGTTGCGAACAAACACTTGAGTGCCTTGTATCTCATCTAGCGGAAATACATTGAACTTTTGCTGTTGCTTTCCCTCAGCTTTAAATGCTTTCATAATCGCCACTAGAGTGCGCTTAACCGACATAAAAATTACTGGGCTTGTTTCATGCCGTCTCAAGCTATGAGTCACGAGTCATAATTCAAGGTAAATGAAAGATCGGGTTTATTTGAATTTGTCTTGAACTTGTTAAAATTCTACTGAACTTTGTATTCTCAGAAAAGAAGCTATTGTACTCATCGACCCCTTCATTATTATACGTAGAATAAAACTTCTCTATTTTCCAACTCACGATACATACATTTGCTTCTTCAATGTGTAATTGCTTGATTTATTTCATTAAAACTAATTTGCGAATTCTATTAACATACATAGAAATCGCAACTTTAAAGTTGTGTTAACGCACATTCCGAACAGTACAGTACTAGTAGCATTTTCTGTCATCATCATCATAGTCAACAGTATAGCGATAAAAGGTGAATTAAGTATCTAGTTTACTGTTTCGGTCTGATCGAATGACCGTAACATTTTATCATTTTTGTAGCATTCACATAGTACATTATACCTACTTAAAAATGAACAACATTAATATAAAACCATTAGGAGAGCAATATAACTTGAATAGTAACTAGTAATAACATCCAGATTCCTTCTGTATTCTTACCATCTATTCCATCGTTAGAGCATTCAAAGTCCGATCAAATGCTGGTTAAGTCTGATTGCGCATTCGCATGAATGTAGGCAGCGTAAATAGCAGAACCTAGAAGAAACCAAGAAATGTCAATTCAATGTCAAATTATTGCTAAAATTTATATTCACAGTTTACACTTTACACGTGATAAAACTCCAGAGGCTTTATCACATTAGTAAAGCTATTGAGCTCGTGAGCAGCTTATAACAAGTAGGTATCAGGTCAATAAATTGTTTTTCTATTTTTTACAAAAAAATACTTAACCGTGCCACTGCCGTTTTAGCCTCGAACAATTTTGATTCTAATATGTTAGCGCTGTATAATTATGCTATTGTTTTCAATTAATTGCCTTATTATTTTCAGTTGTACAGAAATTGTAATATATCAAGTTATGCTGCATAGGCTCGTTAATAACAAAAGAAAATACTTAACAGATAATAATAATAAGTATTATTATTATGCTCGAAATGTATTTATCAGTCACCTACACCATAACATTGCACTTGATAGCAAATTTATCCCATGTATGGAACTTTTCCCCTTCAAACTCACTGTCACTCATGAATGAAAGAGCTAAAGCACAGAGTTGTTTACGGATCGGATAAACAACATGACTTTCCAACCTAGAAGAGTCTCAGTAATGTAGAAGTAATTTCTGAATTAGATTTTTATGATTGTATGATTATGATGATTTTGCCTCGCACGCAGCATTTAGATTGAAGATTGTCACATCAGCATCTTTAACGTAAATACAAGATAATAGTTGTTCTTCTTATAGAACATGGCATTTGGTCTCTCTTCTTCTTGCTTTTCATCTCTCACGCTTCTTGTTGTCGATATAGTTTAGAAACTGCTGCTGCCGCTGATGATGATTACGACGACGACGACGATGGTGATGCATAATGTGCCGTCCTCGTTCACACAATTGAAGTGTGCATGAAGGAAGAAGAGAGGGACATTCTCTGTCTTTCTATTCTTTCCATGTCTCTTTTGTGTGGGCATGTAATAGTAGCGTTTTCAAAGAGCAAGTGAAAGAGAAAATAATGGAAGCGAGATGCAGATCGATTTGAGTGATAACTGATGTCTATTGATGGTCGTCATCAGCCAACTTTTCAGTCTCAACTCAATCCTATCTTTCCAGCTTTATAGAAGATTGGAAGCAAAGGCTCTTCTTCTGTTGTTGATACTAAAAAGCTACGTCATTTCTCTGTGCCTTTATTATTACAACGCAAAACGCGGCTTGCCACCACCACTACTACTGCTACGACTAGATTTGCTTTTCACTTCCTTTGTTCATTGTTGGACGCTTTCATTGTGAAGGCAGCAGGAGCATGCATGAAGACAAAGATTCAGAATTGAGGTTTCAAAGAGGTTGATAAAAGTTATGGTTTTTACAGCCATTCATACATAACACGACGAAGGATTTGGGTGAATGGCTGAATAGATGAATGAATGTGAGGAAATCAGAGGAGCTATCTTTTGTCTTTCATAGCCATACATTATACACTGTATGTATTCCACAAACGCAGACAAACAATGCCTTCTATTACTCGTATTAAAACTGCTGCATTCAAAGCGCCATCAATTTTTTTGGAAAACATGTATAAAATGTTTATACATTATTACTACGTACATCGACATTGCATCATTTAGTAAGTTTTATTAATGCTTTAGCTGGTTTCGCTAAAAACTGCTTTGATCAAGGCGTTCTGCTAACTTTTATTTTATCAGTAATCATATGGTTAATCGTTACTTTATACATACATAACTTGCTTTCAAAATCAGAACAAAATGCAGACAAACATTAGTACATTTTAATTTCAACTCGCAGCGGAATGCTGATAATGACTATGATAAAGCGCACCGGTATTACTGTGCAAGCTAAAACTTGGTAGTATGTATGTGTTAGCTTTCAACATAATTATAGCAGTGAGTGATACATTCCTATTTTATGTTTTTCAACTAATTTTGTTAGCCTGTGTACCCCAAAGTTTTGGCAATATTTTGTGTTAGCTGCTCTCTTAAAACGCTCATTCACTATAACTCGGTTCAACAGTTAAGTGCAACTAACTGACGCACAGCATAGTTGTGTTGTGAGTGTGAGTATTAGGCACACAGCATTTAAAGCAACTTGAGCAATACGTAACTTTACAGGAAGCACCTTTGTTGGTCTGCTTTGCGTACTATTATACACTCTACCTTTCTCCCGTCATGACAGAAATCTTTTCAAAACAGTAGCTTTTTTTCTCTGCAAACTTTTTTCATTTGAAGAAAAAGAAAGATTTTTACAAAGATTGTTCACCCACAAGACATCCATATGTATTACATTGAAACCATTGTTTGGAAAACGGATGGTGAAAACAGAATAAAAAGAGTTGGAAATCACAAGTGAGAAGTGGGCCATAAATCAGGGAGAAATCTTTTGTGCTCACTAAATGTTTCATCTTTATACTTTCTTCTTTCCATTCCACATTTTACTTGTTCGTATTTTTTCCGTCTCTTTTTAACTGAAGTGAAAGACGAAAAAAGTGAATAGTATACACACTTACACATTTTATAATATGGAGAAACGTAACAGAGGGAGAGAGAGAGAAAGAAATAATACAATTGTAAAGATTTTTCGTCTGTGCAAAGCAGGGAGCATCTTATTTTAAGTCTTTTTCTTATTGTTTGCTATTGTATGATATGCAAAAGGTTTCCTCTCTTTGGAAAGGCTCGACATTTATTTAGATTTTTGTTCCTTTTCCAAAAACATGTACCATCTTGGTATTTTTGCGAGTGACGGTAAATATACATGTTGATATTTCAAATTATTTTAAGAAATAAATAAACAGAACTGTATGTAAAGCTGATAACTTTACATAAGGTTTTCCTTAATTTATAATAACTTCAATTGTTTACAAAGCAAGATGTTAACTAGGAGTGTCTAAAAGGATGGATGGACATGGAATGTATGTATATTCTATACATGCAGGATTTTTCAGAAATTGACAAAAATCACCGATTTTCTTAACCATACTGTTTAGTATGGTTTCAGTAGGATTTGAGATCATGTTTCAAAAATAAAGTTACATATATTAAGAAAAAACAATAATAAAGTTAGCGACCTGCGGCAATTTCTGACATTGCAAGATATGCACAGGTAAACTTTAAGAAGTATTTCCAGATAAAAACATGGAAAAACAAATTGTTTAAAAATTATTTTGCCTGATTAACCTTTTACCTAATCTTAACTTTCACCAACTATTTAGATAAAACATTTCATTTACTGCTTTACATACTACTTTATGGAATTTGTTCCGGCATGAATGAATAGGTATATTTCTTCCGGGCTGTAGCTGCGCATACTTACAAAAATAGGCATGTTTTGCAAAAGACCGTCCCGGGTCAATATTGCCATATTTTGAGTTAGAAAATCGTAATCAAGTACAAAATTGTGCATCACTGCATAGTCACATGATGTCCCTATGTTTATGTTTTTCTCTCATCGTTCGATGCTTTATGCGCTTCAAAGCAGTCTTAAACATATTACGCAATAGAGGCATTTTCTTGCATGTAGGCATCAACTACTTGAGTTTGATGTACATTTGCTTACTATATTTATCCACCATGCACATGTGCTCCCACACTATCATCACGTTAATAAATTTTTTAAAAGCTCATAAAAGTTTTTCTGCTCACTTCCTTTAAACGAATCATATAAAACTGTAGTAAGTGGTCATACAAACACGAAGTTCAATTTATGCGAGTAGCCGTGTTAATTCCTTTCTTCACACCTACCAACAACATTGCTACGTCGGCTTCTAAAATAGATCCAAAGCCTGTACTGTACTCCGTTATAAAAACAAGCATAATATAAATATTATTATACTTATTGTAGAAGCATGATGTACATTCATTAATAGAATATTTTAAAGCACGCCCATGCATTTCAGCTACATTAATGTTACATACACACTTATCCTACAGATCGGTCTACCGACGAGGAAGTAGCGGTTGTAAACGACCATAAAACGGTTTACTTTGGTATCATTCAAAATCAAACAAAACCCGTAAAATTTGTATCATACGCACAATTTATAATATAAGTTGGTAGTCCGTTTCAAATATTGACAATAAATAATATTAGTATCACGGATACATGGATTTTTAGATGGGCTCATCTAACTATTTTGTATTTCATCCTAGGTTAATAATTTGTTTTTATGGTCATTGTCCAGAGAGTGAGTAAATGAGATTAGGTATACATGCGCGGCAGTCTACCCAGCACAAAAAGAGCAACGCTCAAGCATTGCGTACGTATACTTCATTCAACAGGAACTACAACCGACCGTGACCAATTCATCTATATGCAACCTTTATGATGCACAACGTGCCTAGTGTTTATGACCAATATATGAAGAACAGAAAGGAGGAAGAAATAATGAAAACCATTCCATCTCATCGCGAGGAAATGACATTAGTGCTATATAATGTACATTAGATACAAAAGAGCTCAAAAAGAACTCTAGGAGAGCAAATAACAACAATAAAAACTGCATCATCAAATTCATAAAAAAGTGTAGCTTTTACCCCCATCCGCACTACCAGTCTTGTCATCATCAAAGCTCAGGTTTTGTAAAAAATACATTTGGAGTAATAATAACAATACGCGTGTGAGCTTTGTTCTTTTTAATGCAAAAGAAATTCCCTATTTTCCTCGCACAAACACATACACAACTTGACAAAAAAGAGTAATACAAGAGAGTAAAATGTAGTTTCAAACTGGCTCTAAAAATGTACAATGTATAATATGTGTATCATCAAGATTACAAAGTTTATAAGAGAAAAACTCATCTTTTGGATATGCCTTCATTTATGCATATTATTATCGTTTTTCAGTAGCGTGCATATATGAACAGCTTTTGCTACCCGTAGAAAGTCGGCATATTAAATACATATACCTACACATATATATACCTATATATCCTTGTGAATAGGTATATACACTGTACTCACTAAAGTTTACAGCGGCAAAGAGAATAATAGAATGGTTACGAGTAGTAAGCAATAACTTAAAAAAGCACATTAGGAGAACTCTCCATCAGTAGATCAGACAATACCCCGTAAAAAAGATGAATAATGCAACATCATAATATGTGTAATAATAGTGTGCTGTTGTAGTGCCTAGGTTGTTGGTTGTAACAAAAAAGTAACAATAACAAAGAAACGATATAAATGTAACAATAACACAATACGAGCGCATAATGAAAAATGTCTCTCTCGATCTATTCATTTGTCTATTTATGAAAATAATAACAATAAATATACGGAAGCAGCAGAAGAAAAGACTAATGGGATCTGAAGAGCTTGGTATTGAGCTGCTAGACAAGCTATCTAGCTAGTGCTAGTAGCTACCCAAGTTGAATTAGTCCAAAAGACATTTTTGTTTATTTGTTATAATATAATATATTTCTAAACTAAACTTCATTTCTTCAAAGAGCATTATTTTTTTGATAATAATTAGTATAATAATAAAATTAAAGGAAAAAGTATACGTACATTCAAGCGTCTGCAAAAATGAAGAGAAATAAAAGTTATTGCAGAAATATTATTATGGTCATTTTAATCCCAATGGTTCTTGTTGGTAGCTACCGATTCGTTTGGATAAGAATACATATAAATTTTTAAAAAAATAAATGCGTGAAGAATTCTCATTTTATAAAGTTCCAAGTTCATTTGCATTTTCACGTGTGATAATGTATCGAATTCAGAATAAAAGAATTTTGTAAGATAGTAATCAGTTTTTCTTTTTTGATTGAAAATTACAATTTCGACAGTATTTCGAGTGAAACGAAAAATAGTTGCTTGTGATGTTCACCATAAAGGGTAAAGTAGTTAAAGAAGCATACAATGCATAAGACTGACAATGAATGAGAAAATGGAGAAAAAAAATTGTAAAGGGGAAAAAAGAATTACTGGATAAAGATGCTTTAAAAATGAGTGTATGTATATGCATACCTTCTGGCACAAATAATGCAATATATAGCATTGTTCCATCACCACTGCTGACTATGACTATAGATAGCATTATTTTTAACTATGCACACTCGATTTTTTAACATTAATTCACAAATGAAAGTACGTTTTTCCTACAATTTTTACGCATTCTTGTTGCGGGTCTGGTCACAAAAGCGCATACAACAATCGCCACTATTATTCATGGAAAGAGAAAAGAAAAAAAGATTCACAATAAAAAAGTGGAATACAATAGCTCAATTGAGGCTCCTTGTCTGTGTAGCCGTGCCATGAACTATGTTCGGATGATGTGTCTAAATCTAAAAAAAAACGACAATGTTGTTGCGTTGTGGTTCCATTTTTTTTTGTTTGAAACGTCCATCTTTCCATCCTTTCAATTCATTCATCCATCCATCCATCTATTGCGTGGTGTGCACTTCCCTTTTCACGACAAGAAAAGAGAAAAATCAAAAGAAAGAAGAACAAGAAGACGAAGATGACGAAGAAGCAACAGCAGGGATATATTGTAATGTGACGGGAAAAGTATTGTCTACGTTCTGCTCAGCGTCTCTCTCTCTCTCCCTCAATAATACACATTTTTGTGTCCGTTTTGTGTGTGTAACTATCTGTTGTGTAAGTTTTGTTGTCGCTCTTCTTATTCTTCTCTCTTTTTTCTTTTTCCTTATTCTCCCTCTCTTCTTCTTCTTCTTCGTTGTCGTCGTACTTTTTTTGAAATGCATAAAGCAAAAGGCAATACGTAATGTAACGTAAGTAATAACTGTGTGGTGGCAGCAGACAATAATAGCAACGTGAGTCTTTGAATGAGAAAGAAACTTACACAAAAGTAAGCTACATATTGTGTAAATGATGATTCTATTGTATGAGCACATTTCATTATTATATTGATACATGGCCAAAAAAGGGATGGATGAGTTTGATGTGAATGGATTGTGGGAATGTATAAAATGTGGCGTTGATGATGATAATACATATTAAACTTTGCTTTATTTACGTAGGAAAATGTGTGTATGTATAAAGCTTACAAGCGAACCGAACTCATCATAAAGTAGAGAAATAGATGTGCACAAGACAAGTGTATATGTCTATATAAGTATGTGTAGTTACGTTACAACTTACAACCAACCTAGTTTGTTTAGTTGTTCTCTGCTGCTGACGATGGTGATAGTAATGATGATGATGAAGATACTGGTGTGTGAGCTATTATGTTCGAAAAGATGTTTTCTGATTGTGCCTTTTCAAATTGCTGTTGATGCTCTTGTAGGCACATTATGTATGTATGTCGTTTTTGTGCTGCTCCAAGCTGGAGTCTACAATGTAAATTGAACATGCTAAAAAGCATTCGTTTTAAGTTGTCCAATGTAGTATGTAGCAAGCTATCAAATAGCCACCTGTCTAGGTTGCATTTCAAATTCAATGGCATAAAGATAGAAAATTGTGAAGCCGGGCGACTGAATAATAGTATGCTGTTTAGTATACCTGGTCAAATGAAATAAATTTGTTCCAGGTATACAATATGATTTATTTACATAACAAAGTGCAGGTGCAAATTGGCATTTTTGGTCTAACAAGCAAGTAAACACTGTTTTGGTTCCGGAAGAAGATCACTTAACAGAAATGATAAAGAGGCAATTGTCATATGAAGAGCTTCAATTCGCCTATAATGCTAACATAAATTTTTTAAAAATTTGATACTATCGTTCTAATTGGATTCAAATAGGTACAATTGGTGGACGGTTTTTATATTATATTATACAATATTTATATTGTGTTACGCACTTAACTAAAAATTTCTGGAAATGTGCTTTACCTTATGCATAAGCAGTAGGCAATGCACCTTTTCCTGAATATGCAACCTTTCTCCAAATAATGAATTGGGTTACGACTCAACCAAATAATGTCTTTTGGAATTAATAATGCTTAGATTTGTCGAATTCGTTGTACATTCTCAAAGAGAGGTAGGGGTAGGGATATAATATTTTGCTCGAGTAGTTATACTTTAGCATTATATTTATTCTTCTTGATTTTCAATTCTCATCATCATTCATGCATAAAAAGCAATTCAAATGTGTATGATCTATGGTCCGTGAGAGAGAGAGAGAGGGAGGGAGAGAAGTAGAAGAAGAAAAAATGTCTCATGATGTTTTAGATACCCATTTTCATTTCTAGTAGTTGTGAAATTTGGGAATGAATGAAAAAAATAAGGGAATGGAGTCGGTGAAACATGCAAAGTCGAAACATAATCGAGTCTACACATATAGAAAGCCACCACATTGCACACGTAACATATACATATTATGTAATTCAACATAAACTTTTTTTAAGTTTCGGTGCAGCAGCAGATACATGCTTACACGAATGGCAAAAGCCATGTGTTGAACACGAGTACTTTCTCTTTGCCTCGTACTTATAACACCATTTTCCACCACTCGTGCTCCTCTTATTGAAATCATATGTCGAGAGAACGAAAGAGAGAGAGAGGAAAAGTGTTTCTAAAAGTCAAAGAAAGACTCCTTTCTTTACCAGACTTATAAAAGCATCACATATTTCAATGCATTCTAAAAGTAAGTGCTAGTGCTGGTTCATAGATTTTAGTCTGAGAAACGCCTGTATTTGTATTTATTCTCCGCATTACTTTCTACTTTCACTGAAGTAAGAAGAAGGCAACGAAAAAATACTTGAATAAAGGACGAAGAATCTTCAAGAAAGATGTAAAGTTGTGTTGTGTAGTCATAAGCAGCTCTCTCTCTCTCTCTGTAATGCCTATGCAAGTAAAGAAGCAAAAATGTACTTTTACAAATATAATAGGATGTTTTTGTAACACTAATAATGACAGTCGTCATCATAAATGTAAAAAGCATTGCCTATTGCCTTCCATTGCATTACCATTTCCTACCATGCAATGAAAGGAGAAAGTTGGAAAAAAGTAAAAAATAAATATAAAAATTGACAGTTGAGCTTGAATTTAAAGAACATATTACATAATATTTACTTTTTTAAAATGTTTACTACTCTGTTATATTTTACCAAATACTCAAAAATATTATCAAATTCACCTGGATAATGGATCCAATATTCCAGCTTGAAACTAGGTACCTATATAAACGTTACTTCTCTTCACTTGAATATATACAACAAGCACTGTTTTTGAGCATGTTTTTCAAACATGGCATAATGAAGTAAATTCACAATCTATACTAATAATTATTACTGTAGTTATCACCACACAATCAAATGTAGTGGACCCATATTCCATAGTAGTATCACTCAAGGTCACTGTGCTGACAAGAGCTCAGCCCACTCAGAAGTACGACATGTATTGTAATGACAGCTCTGCCCTTGCAACAGTTTGACAGGTGTAAAGAAACAATAACATGCTCAATACAGGACAATGACTTTCTCCTGAAGTTGGTCCTTTTATAATTTACATTAGATTTTATTTGAAACATAAATCTAGTGAGAATCAGCAGTCAGTAATTTTACTAAAATTCACAATTTCACATACACAGGATATATCTGACAAGTATGCAGCAACCATATTTCTCATCGGATACTTCAACTTTGAAACAAACTTTTTAATCTGTGCATAGACTACAGACAACAGTTTGATAATACAAAATGATTACTTAATTCCTTTATTTGCAATCTTTTTACTTTTTTTATTTGTATCACAGACAAAGTAAGGTCGCTATTTTATTAGAGCACTTTATTTCGACTGGAAAAATAAGATTATAGAAACCGACATTTTCTGCACGTTTCTAACAATAACGATTTCCAATTAGTGTCTGCCGGAACCACTTGTCATACTTTAATCTCGCTCCATTCCCCGCTATATTTCCGGCTCCTGTCTCAGTAAAAATCTTTTTGGAGACCACGCGGTAGCAGCAAGAAGCACTATCACAATAATGCACTGTTATGGAGAAAGCAAAAGATGAGAATGCCATATTTCTACTGCTTCACAAGAATAGGTATGAAAAGGGTTTGAATATTATATAGAAAACTCTGCCTAAAAATATTTCTACGTCAAGAAAAAACATGTATAAAGTATGCCGACTAAATGTTAAATAAAGTTTCTTTTTAATTCAAGAAGAAAAAAATATCGTAAAAGAACGCACGCGAGCACAAGGGAGTAGAACGGGTAGTTTGTGGAGGGAGAGTAGTAGCTACATGTGATCCCAAAAGAGGTGTATGGGCTACTGGAAAGATACTACCAACTGTCTGGCAGTATATATTCTTGCATAGAGGCACTTTGGTTCATCCATAAAAAGTCCATTCACAACAACTGCTGGTGCTGCTGCTGCCGTTGTTCAAAATACTTTATACAGAATAGTAAGCATGTAGCTACGAGTTTTCCTACTCCACTCTACCGCCACCACCACCACCACCAACGTAAATAATAAAGGGTAGGAGAAGCATATTATTATGAGATGATGCTTTTTTACTATTGTTATCGTCGTTGTGTATCATGTAGTAGTAGTAGTAGTTAGCGAGCAGTGACAGAGCTGCAGCAGCAGCAGTGATAGAGAGTGAATGAGTAGTGAGCACATTTGTAGACAACCTTTGTAATGCAATGCTTCTTGGCTTTCTGCAGTTGAGGGCTCTTCTTCCTGAAAACGACAATACGATGGCACGGTATTATGAACACAAATAGCCATCATCACATCACTGTTGACTGTGACTGGTAGTGGCGTTCCAAGTTATACTCTTTACAAGGACGGAATGACTTTACGTTTCTGAAAAAATTTCGTAAACAAAAAGATGACAATGATTATTGATGATGGCACGAAAATTTTGAAGCAGCGAGCAAACGTCTTTAAAAAAAGAGCCGTAGTGCTATAACTGATAGCGTGGTCGCAATTACGTTTTTAAAACTTTGAAGGTGAACCTGATGCCATGAAATATGATAAACCGCTGAGAGTAATGTTAAACGCCTACGTATCTACATTCTACATACCATTCATTCAGTTTATATATTTACCGTATAAAGCATTCATAAGAATGTGGCAGCGCATTTCTTTGAGATTTATTTAAATTTTCTCCTTTACCTCATCACTCCATTTTATGCAAAATTCAGAAGCAATAAATTTACGAATTGAACCAAAATTTATTATAACGAATAGAAAAAATGGATTAAAAAACTTATTTTCATATGGCTCGTAGATCGAACATACCAGTCAATTTATTCTCCATGAAATTTCTCTTCCGGTGAAATAATATGGACTCCAGTGCAGTGCAGGAAAATCAAGAACTAGGTCTAGCACGGTTCAATTTATCTACAGGTTAATAATAAGCTGGGCTTTTACGATGAAATCAAAATTTGCACAAATATGTGGTTCCTTGTAGTCACTCAGGCATGACCTCAAATAATTTATAATTTAAAATCGTTATTGCTCCACCTTACGTTGCTTCTCTACTCTACCATTTAATCTATTACTGCTTTTTCTTAAGTACAATCTCTGCAGATAGTCCCTAACAAAAAACTAGCTTATTTGTAAGCAATACAAAGACAATGTAAATCTTATTTGATTCCATACTTCCTTCGTATTATACTCAATATTGGCAGTTGGAAATTGTAAGACAACAAAAAGAGGTGAGAACGACGAGAAATTGTGTAGCAAACCTTTGGACTTGTATGAGGAATAAAGTTTGTTGAATGATTGGGAACAATACAAAATACAACAATAATAATATGTCATAGCTCTCTAAAAAATTCTACATCATCATATTATAAAAGTACAACAGAGCCATTAGCACATCCATATAACTTTGTCCACATAAATGCGTACCAAAGAGGAACACTGAGAGTGTTTTGAATATTATGGTAACACTAAACAAAACGATATTCTCACCTGTTTTGTACAAGGGCTTCTTTCCAAGCCAAGTAAAATTTATTTATTTCACTCTCTGTTTGCCTCGGCATTGTTTGCCTGGCTCCTTTGAGAAGAAGTGGTAGTTGTTGTGGTGGTGGTAAAGTGAAGGCATTGAACAGCAAAACAATGTATAATAATGTTTTATTATTGGCATATCTTTTAACTGGTGAGCTGTTGCAATATGTGTCATAATATATACATATATATATACTTACACTTACACACGCTCCTTTTGATAATAAGTAATAATGTCTATATCCCATTGTCATGCATGATAATAATATATTCCGTCGTACAAAGCACAGACGTTTTGTGTTCTCTGTGAGTTACAGGAGCGAGCAACAAACAACAACATGCATAAATCTGTCGGCAAACAGAGCACAAGTCGCTTATATGCCCGTCGTGCATGTGTATGACTTGCTAATAGAGTGGGACAACAACTTGCAATACACAAGTGAACAAGAAAAGTGAGAAGAAGAGAGAGAGAGAGAATCTATAATAATATTTCTATGTGTATCTTATAGAATTGGATGTAGTGATGTTGTGTGCAAGCAGGACACACAAAACTTACATGATATAATGCATTTCATTGCTTTTTCTGGTGTTGCTGTGAAAAGAAGAGAGAAAAAAAAGTAGAAATAGCAGTTTAGAAATAGATGGCTTGAAGATGGAAGAATAAAACCAAGTGGTTGTACAACTGAAAAGCCAGAGAGGCTTCAGTGCTCACCAGTGTGTGTGTGTGCTTTTGCTTGTACACTGGCTTTGGCTGCGAACTGAACTCCACTTTTGAAATGTGTTGTTGTATGGCGCAGAATGTGGTACATAATAATATTGAGATCTTTTCTGTCGGAACACGGGTATCAGGACAATAGGGACGATAATTGCCTCGTGCTCAATAGACTTTTCACTCCTCTCTTTCTACAATAATGCACATTCTCATTCTACTTCTTATTGTTGTGTGTGAGTGTCGTTCGGAGTAGTGGTAGTAGTAGTGTAGTGCCAGTAGGCTTGGCTCGATTTGCTTAGAGAATATTTTCTCTTGTTGTACAGCTTCTATTATTCTCACTTTTGTATAACATCAGAATTGACAATGATTATGCCATGCATACAACATGATGCTTTTAGTGAGAGCGGCAATGATGATGGTGATGATGATGACGACGCCAACCAAGCAGCCAGAGACCAGCCAGCCAGTAGTCCGAGTTGGCATTTTATGAATAATTTTGACGTAAGAATTGTTCCTTCTCAGTAGTACACAAAAAGCGCATAATTACTTTCATACACACCACCCGGAGAATTTTATTGCATGTTATCATTATGATGATGATAATATTACAAATAAGTATAATTTATATTATATACAGATTTTTTGTATACGAAATACGAATTCAAGCACTCCACGCTACTTGTAATTAAGCTATTCAGTAATAAATTTTGCAAAGTAAGATAGAAGCACAAAAAGTTTTTATTATGCGTTATTATACAGCGCAATAGAGATAACATTACTTGAACTTGAGTACATCAGTCGGTTGTCGGTACATATTATGCAAGATGCGTTTCTGTAAAAAAAATCATCTTAATTATTATTTCAAATCATAAGAGATATAAAAAAGAAAGATTGGTTATATGAAGCAGAGAACTTTTTAACTTCGATTTCGAAAAATAATAATTGTACATTTAGTTCAGTAGAATGAAAATATTGGATTTGAAAAAACTTTGAGTATCTTATCAATTCGAAAATAAGACCCACACTTCTTTAATGGACGACAACGAATTACGTGTACAGTAAACAAAGATATGTGGTATATATTCTTTTACAGACCTAATTTGTGACAATCTCACGTTCAAGGTCGTTTCTTCTGTATTGTATTTAAGTTTTGCTTTAAACCTGGCGATGGAACGATATTTGTTTGGGTAGATTTAGCTTTGGCAGGTTTGCATATGTCAGTGTCCTTCTCAACGTTTTTATCAACGTGTTTGGTATTAACAGCGACGTTTTCAATAGCTAAAAATTCACTGTCGTCGTCCGAAACTTCTTCAATAAAAACAGAACTGCTCCTGACGTTTTGTTTCATGGCTGCGATAGCGGTAGCTTCCAAAGCGTCCAATTTATTAAGTACATGCCTTGACAAACTCACAGGAGTAGCAGGCTCTGAGAGGGATAATGCTGCGGGGTTTAGCTTTCCAAGAACCAATGGGCGAACCTCATCATGGAGAAAGCATTCGGATGGAAGCTTCAAAGTCGGGTCTTTTGAATGTTCAATAGCGTACGGTCCAGCGGTTGGCGTCAACTGTGACAACTCATTTTTCACTTCTGCCTGATGGTGCTTAGAAAGAGGAAGAATATTTCCTTCTGCGTCCATTAGTGGTTCACCTGATGCAGTTATTTCTCCAGAATTGTTTTCTAAAGGGACGCGGCAGTCACGTATGATTGATGTAGGGGTAAGGAGTAAACTAGCCATTCTGATCAAAATTTTCAGATTTTTTTCAAATATATTTCTTCAAAAGTTCAAATAAGGTGAATAGTTGAGCAATTACACCAACAAGTTCTTCTCAGGATGAATGGAAACTAAAATTTAAAAGCGAACAAATTTAAAAATTGTTCAACCCTTGCTCAACCTGTAAAAATCATAAAAATATATATTTTTTTTAAATTTAAGGTTTTTTGTTATCAAAAATAACGACAGAAAAGTTTAAATGAAAAAATAAATAACGCAACAACGTATTTTCTCTTTATGTATTTCTGTTGAACGAATTTGAACGTTTTGTCTCCATAAGCAACGAAAGTAAAGTGATAGATAATACGTCATATTATTTTAAAGTAAAACTGGTTGTAAGCTAATATCTGCGTTTGTATACCCTGACTCCACTGAAGCACTAAACTGCTATATGATTTCTTATCATAAAGTCGCGTCAGTACATGGTGACTTTTCACTTCCAGCGCATCATTGACTAAAACTTTTTTTGATTAAATCGTTAATGAAGAGAAAGATTTACTGCTTTTTTGCCGCCATCCTGAAAGTATGCACAAGTGATGCCATAAACTTTGATTGTATCATCTCATTTCCTTCATCTCCGCCGAGAGATTTTAATTAAATATCTTCACTCTGCTTCTGCAGTAATTTGGATTACAGCAATATTTTATTTTAACAGAACTTAGTAGAATTTACCCAGAATGTTCTTTTTAAAAGGAGTTGCAACCTGCTGCAACTATTAATTTTGCAAATATGAGTATGTATATTGTCATGTATAAAGCTCATACCTATATCATATCAAAGAAAATAATCATAAGTTATGCGCATAAATTTTTATGCTCGCAGAAAATCTAAAATTTTGGAAATTGTTTAAATTTAAATTATAGCCGCATACATGTTTATGCACCGAAGAAATTACTTGAGAAAATATATCATAAAATTTATTATTGAAACAAAAGTAAGAAAATTTAAAAATACATTTTTGAGAAAAATTGCTTTTAAAATGTGGAGGGTATGTCATGCCTATAATTTACGGGTATGTACAAAATTAAATGAGAATATAAAAAAAGCCGTCTAATAAATGTATAAATTCAAGTAGTAATAAATGATGATCTAGACAAGCTGCATACGTTTCATATGCAAAAATATAAAAAATACAAGATATTCAATAAAGGGATTCATGGTCCATTACGGTAGCTTTGTTCTTTTATCTTTCCTGATGATTTGATTTGATCCTTTTTTCTGGTAGCATTATCCCGTGGTTTTTCCTTCGGCTAAAAGTAACGTACAATATCATATTGCAACTGGAAGGGTGCGCGTAAGCAATCTTCTCTAGCCGAGCAGAGTTGGGGGAAGTGTCATGTAAAAAACGCATTGAATTGACATCCTCGTCCAAAATGTAGGGGAAAGTGTATCTGTAAAATAATATGTATAATTATATATTGTTGGATGTCCCTTACCGCAACTAAAACCAAATCACCCAAAAGTTTACAGTCGATTTCATTTCTACTTTTTTAGTTCATGTCGGCACAAAACATACTCCATTGAAACATTTTGGGAAAGACGTAGATCCTTCTGTAATTACCGTATATTGATACCATTGTCAATTAAATTGATTCCATCACACTAGTAATGCAGCAGCATACCAATACTGCATATTTTTGGAAATGATGCATTAGGTGGTGTCAGTGCTGGGTAGGTAAAATAGCACAATAATTATTAATGTTTATAAAGCCATTGAAAAAAAAATTGTAGTTTCTTTCTCAAGTATGAGTAAAACGTTTAGTACTTATTCCTGATTGTCTCTGTATTTGAGAACAGTGCCATGATATCAAAATTATTAATTTCTGAGGTGTCCTATGAAAAGTAAACCCAATAATAGCAATATAGCAATACAATTTTTGAAATGATTCAGTGTACAGGCTCAAGATATTTGATTCACTGCAAATCTCTTTATTTGACTCAACTCATTAGTTTAAACGTTTTATTTGATCTGGGACGAAACTTTGAAGCTTGATGAAAGTCTCATGGGAAGCGTAGTGTGGTACGTCAACAGCTTAAACTCTTTGTCTTGGACGCCTTCCAGAAGGAAATGGGAAAGCGATCCCACCCGATTCACTGTACATATGGAATCTTATATCCACAACTTTTATCAACGCGATTATCTCGTCACTACTAGCACAAGAGGACACGCACCAATTTATATGAGGGAGCCAGGCTGGCTGTTACATAATAAAATGACGCGATATTACAATGCCCCAAAAATATGAAAAAAACTTGCTTCCACTGACATGTATTTTAATGTATGGATGATGATAATAATACACATCAATTTTTAAAAATATAAGAACTGATTTTCATTGCAATTAATTATTGTTGAAATTGTCAATTCTATCAATAAGCACCACCTTATTTATTTCTCTCTCTATCAATCTGACAGAATAGCAGAGTGACAAATGAGAGGTAGCAATCTTTCTATCAGTATGGCAAATCAAACAATTTCCGTTTCTTTCACGGCTTTCTTCAGCAATTTCCCTAATTTTGTGACAGTTGACATTATCAGGTTACTTTGGGGTCGAACCGTTTGAACAAGTGAGTTACATAAAAAATACGCTGCGTTACAAATTAGTCTTATTTTGGAAGATGCGATAATTTTTGAATCGACCAGACAGAAATCTTTTTATCTTTCAATATACAGGAACCTTCCCATATCCTACTTTACAACGTATCTACCTTGTTATTTACCTTGCACATTATGGTGTGCACATTTTTGACAGAAATGGAGCGCACACTTTTTCACTATGTATGTCAAATGTTTGATTTTAAATAATATTTACTCTGTGTACTGAAAAAACATACAGTTGGAAACATTTCATGACATATTTCTATCAATGAATATGTTTCTAAAATAATTTGTAGTCTCAATTTGCACATAATTTGGCCTTCTGTGTTTGTTTGTATTCATTTTGAAATCTTTTGGTTCTAGTAGTTGACAAAGACAAAACGTTTAAACCTCCTCACGTGGAGGCATCAAGGTTGCCTGAAAATGTGTGCGTATCTTCTGACTAACCAAATTAACACGCACTCTGTTTTAATCATCATCTATATACGCAGTATGCTTAAATGCCCAATTTTATATTTTTCTTTAAGAATGTTTTAGTACATGTTGTTACCTTATTTAAACACGAAAATGGTTATCATATGCACGTTGTCTCTGCATATTATTTATAAGCAAAATGTTTTATTACAGGAACCAAATTTTTTTAGAATGACATAAAAATAAGGACAACGTAACATCACACATATGCCAGACGGAAGATAAACTTCCTAGATGACGGCCCCTGTCTTTTTATTTTGTACATAAAAATCAGATCAACAGGGAACGCACGCGGTGAAGTGCAGATTTACACACTACAGTTTTTAAATACTGCTCTAGTGAGTTCACACGAATGACACTGTTATTTTGATACTTTCAGCCGAAAAATGTAGTATGCAATGTAAAGCTTTTCTGGCTTCTACCATGTATATTACATCAACATGTGCGTGTGCGTAAGTGGGCATAGGTATAATGTAGTACGCACGTATGTGCGCACGTTCACCACTAACAAATATTTGTGCGTACAAGATGAGTACGTGATACTTTTTTTCTGTGGACTGGCACATGACGAGCATTTACTAATTTTGTTACTTAAAATAATATTTCTTGATTTCTTCCGCTCTCAAAACTAAAAACACAATGTTGTAAAAAATGTTTCCTTCGTTCAATTACTTACGCATGTAGTTTTTGTCTTTTGTTGAACTATATTTCTGCGTGTTCTACGCAATGACGAGGTTTAACTTGTAATAGATGGAGCGTGAAAGTAAAGTAAAAGTATCATTTGATCTCGATTTTTATCTTAACCTTCTTTCCGAGTGTCGTCCTTGCCAAGATTTTACAATTAAAAGCAACAACCACGTGTCGCTCTCATTTAATCCTAAAAGAGAAGGGTGGTCCAGATTTTTTGCGATTCTAAAAAAACGCATACCTATGATGGCCTATACTGATATATATATAAATACATACCTACGCATAGCAGATATTTTTTTATTATGTACCAAGAGGGGACAGTACATTTGATGATTACAAAAGTTGTAAAATCTAACTTGGCATCCACCAATTCGAAATAATTTGTCCTCGATACACGCACTTTTCGTGCGTGTGTGGAGGACAGAATGACAGAAACCAACCTGATGAACATTAAATGCGTGGTACATTCTCTCTCTCGCATGGCCCACTATTCATCGCACTTTGAACCTCTTCCAACTCTTAACGCTTTACCTACTTATTTCTGACTAACTTGAAAACGACTTGACAAGTTTTTTGCCTACATTTAAAAAATATGTTTGTTTTTTATTGCATCATAATTAACTGCTTGTAATTAGTATATTCATAAGAAACTGGTAACAGTAAGGATTATTTTTTACCGACCCATCATAACATAGTCGTCGAAGAAATTGAAAAAAAAACCTACGTGGCTTAAACTTTCCAATTTGTTAAAAGTAAAAGGAATAAGGTAAACATAACCGTGAAATTATTGGCCTTGTTGTAAAATAAACAAACAAGTGGATTCCATGAACGTGTAAAGAAACTGGACTCCTCTTCTGCACTTTGTTTCTTTACATTGACGCAAGTTCTATAGATAGGCAATGGTAAAGAAACATAAATATCATGATGAAGTCAGATCCCAGACAAGTTTGACAACATTATTATAAAAGAAGATTCTAGCGGGCACCTTATTATTATATATGTACTAACTTGTTCGTTCGTCAGTATTTATACCTAGTCATGATTAAAGCCTTGTCAGAAGAAAGGAAATGACGATAAACTGTTTTCGTTCTACTTGCATATTTTTTCTGTGAAAACTGATGCTTTCCCACTTTAATTCTCGGGTAAATCCTTTTCTTACTGGAAGTCATAAACCGTCAACTTGGGAAAATTAAGTAAAGTGTTTATTTTCTACTTGGCTAATAATGCTCCTTTTGTCTTTCCGTATAGGTATGTATGCGGTTGACTACTGACTATTTATATGTGTGCTCGTGCTTTATGTGTCCATAGTCCATACACTTTACTCATCTTTCGCAATTTAATTGCTTTATTTCTTCTTGGATGATTTAACCCTAAACGATCACACAACATACACAAATATCTACTTGCTAGTTTTAACGTAGTCAAAAATTTATTTTGGGATATTTTTTGAGAAAGTGGATTAGTCAAACCTGCACAGCAACTCAACTCATGCTCCTGCCACCACTCTCACCACTGCTGTGTTTTGTCTCATTCGGCATTTTAAACTTGGTATATATATTAGGCAGCCAACTAGTTTCAGTTTCAGTCTGTTCTGAAGCAGCGATCAGAAAAGCAAAACTTGACACTTACACCTAGCTTTCAAAACAAACTTTAGGCTGTCACAACGAGAATTATAAGTTTCTCTGTCTTGCCACCAGTCTCCGCAACAGTTTTTAAATACTCTTTTGTCTGCAAGTGAACGTTATAAAGTATTAAATAATATTATACTTTCTCTAAATTATTGTCTCTGATGACAATGACGCTTCCTAATCCCTTTGGCGTCATTTCTCGTCGTAATAGTCATGAAAGTCGGGTTCTTATGGGCAGAAAAGCGGAAAATAACGGAAATAATAGCCGTTGTAGCAGTATTCGCCGCAGGTCAGCAAGTGCTAATTGCTCCACCATTTCATCAGTGACAGTGACCAAAGTTAATCCAACACTGAAGGAAGTAAATTTGCCAGAAGAGTTTGATGTTCTCAAGACACTCAACGAAGGAATATACACAAAAGTTCTTTTGGTAAAGAATGGAAGTGACCGATTAGTGCTTAAAGCCGTCAGCCAGGATAGTACTACAAGGGAGGGGTTTCTACAAGAAGTCAGCTACAACTACTTCCTTAGTCCACATCCCAACATTGTCAAGTCATTTAATGTATCTTTCATTTGGGACGAGTACTTTCTATTTCCAATGGAACAAGCACCCTTTGGAAATCTCTACAAGTTTCTAAAGAATGGATCCGTATGCTTACCAGAATCTCAGGTGAAACTAATTGCTAGCCAACTAGGGTCGGCATTGGAATTCATGCATAGTCTGAAGTTGGTTCATAGAGATGTAAAGCCAGAAAATATACTTGTCTTCAAACAAAATTTCACACAAATCAAGCTATGCGACTTTGGGTCAACAAAGCCTGAGAAAACGTTGGTTAGTAGGACGCTCGAGACGAGCACATCCTCTTGTGCTCCGGAAATTTGCCAGCTTGTCGTTCATGAAAACCATTACACGCATTCCTCCTCCGATGTGTGGCAGGTCGGGATTCTTTTGTTTGTGTGCTTGACGGGAAGTGAGCCATGGGACCGTGCTGATATTTCTGATCCAGGATTTACAGAGTATACGGACTGGTTGCGCAGAAAGTCGTTAAGAATGCCAGAACCATTCCTCCCATTTTCACCCCGCCTTGTTCGTTTGCTCAAAAGACTTTTGGAACCAAAGCCAAAAAAGAGATGCGAAATCCGCGAGGTTTATAAATATCTCGAAGACGACTGGCTGTGTAAAATGCACCGATCCTACTCGTTCAAAAGGGGAGCTTTGGAGAGAAAGTCCAGCAGTTCAACATCCAGATCAAGATCAACAAATAATGCTTCCTTTAGGAAAAGATCCATTAGGATCTCTGGGGAGGACACAAAGGTGAACAGGAAAACTCCAGAGGATTTTGACCGAAGATTTGTGCAACAAAGAATTGGTCGATGGGTACTCGAGGCAGCGACAGTTTCAACAGTCAATGATATCGCAAATAAAACTGACAGCATTTAAAATGCAGTAATGAAATAATATGTCATGATGATGAAGACTGAGCTCTAAAAGTTATTCAACAATAAATTAACAACAAGTACTATATTTTACGAAAAATTTACAAACACTTCTCCACTTTGGTTTTAATTTTTTTTTGCAAGCATTATTTTTTCATATTTCAACTTTCACATTAAGCTGCTTTGATGATGAGGATTATATAACCAGGTATTTATTATTGGCCAAGTCTACAAAACGAAATTGAGTTCCACTTTGGTGTCGCGTTCAACCAGCAACATCACACACAAAGAGCATCTTGCACTATATAAAATCAGTTGGGCTTTATTTAGAAAATCAAAGACATTGTGTGAATGAGGAAAATGATTGTATCTATAAAAAATCTGCGGAACTACCAAAAAACCTTTATTCAATCATTTCTATTCTTCTCCGTTTTCTAATGCCTCTTCCCTGATATGCTTTTGCTGGCTACAATACACATATCTTCCCTCTTCTTCTGCTTACGACAAAGGTTCGTTCATTCTTTGACGTCCCATTGTCTTTCACTCAACAATGCAGAATGGAAGCACACACACACACACACTTTCCCCTTTTCTCCAGCAGCCTTTTCTTTCACTTCAATTCTTGTGTTTCCTTTACTTCATTCTTTCACTCCTTTTATTCATTGTCAGCCCTTTGCGATGCGAGTGAGATGAAAAAGGGTCATTGTGCAGAAGAGAAAAGATTGTAGAGAGAGAGAGAAAGAGAATAAGGAGACCTTGGTCGTTCAATGTGTGTTGTCCTTTGTTAGCAGCAGCAGCAGCCTATATAACTCATGCTATATTCGTATCTGTCTACTAGAGTCCAAAGTAAGTGTACATATAAACTCACAATATCATCGCCTTCAAAGGCTTTCGTTTATGCCTTTCTTTCTCATTTCTCAAAAGAACTCATTCAGTTAAACTTGCCACAACAGCAGCAGCATGGCATGAATTCAGGTTTCAGACTTTTTTTATATTCTTCATTCTTGTTGTAATAATAATAGCTCAGTCTACAATTTGTAGAAGAATGTACTGGAACACATTATTACTTTACTTATTGTGCCTGTAATGAAAAGGTAGGTTTAAAAAAGGCATAATGACCCAGCTGTGCAAGACTTGGTGTTTTTCATTGTTGTCAAAATTGCGAAAAAATGCTTTTCTGGAGAAAGTTTTGCTTGGATTGAAGGTAAATAAATGAAGTAATAGATTGACGATAATGCTTCAAAAAAATTTTTTAACGAAAAACTTAAAATATATCCAATGGTGCATTTACTATCGATATACTTATTCTGACTTTGGTATAAAAAAAATACCGATCATCATGAGACCAAGTGACACTCTATTATTACATATAAAGCATGCATTGCACATGAGCTTGTGTAAGGGGATTTTCTTTATAAATACGGCAGAGACAAAAGGGTTAGGATGATAGCTACTCAAATTCTTAAAGCTTTGTCATGCGTTGATATCGTTGGCAGGGGATGATGATGATGACGAAAAAGAAGAAGATGATGATGATTATTACAGCGATAATAACAATAATGATCATCACCATTATTTTCTATTCCTTGTGTTGTTGCTGTGTGTGTGTGTGATGATTCAATGCTGATGTAGCTTCCTTTTTGCCACTGTTGTCTGATGAGGATGATGATGACAACTGGCGAGGGGAAATACAACAATATGATATTCCCCACAAAAACCGAGAAAAAAAGTTTCTATTGAATTCATAACAAAAAGAGGGAAAAGAAGAGAAAAAAGCTTTTTGAACGCATGCATGCTGGCAAAAAGCATATCCGTCCATGAAGTGAAACTTTTATAAAAATGCAAGCAAAATAATGTGATGATGCATTCCTATAATTTTCTATCTTTTTTTCCTTTTCCATAATAATATTGTATATAAACGAATATACAATACGATAAAAAATGATGATGATATTAAAACACCCGACGAGCCAAACAGTAAATGAATAAAACTTTCAACTAGTGTAGTACTTAGTACTACTAGCAAAGAGGGAAAATACTTGGAATCGGATATGAAATAGGGCAGCAGAGAAATACAAGTAAAAGTACAGAGAATTCACTAGTCTAGTAATCATCATCATTCATGACCATCAACTCTTCTCGTTCACTATTTATTTAGAGGACGACCAACCATCATAATAATAATCATCATCATCAACATCGTCGTCGTCCTCCTCCTCTCTTCAGTTACTTGTTCTGTTCTGTTGTTGGTCTTTGTGCTGGTTACACAAGATGATGGCCTGAAAGAACACTACTACTACTGCTGCTATACGTTACTACCACCACTCTGGAACGACGACTACGACGACGACGATCAAACAGTAGCAGCAGTAGAGAAGAAGAGACAAGTTGAAATTTTGAATGAAAAGAAAGTAAAGGCTTTTGCCAAAGAAGAGCACAAATAAGCGTACAAGAAGAGAATGGAATGAAGAAGAAAAAGAGAAAAAAGTATAAAAAGAGAAAAGGAGCAAAAAAGCAAAAGCAACGATAAACGTTGAATCGAGTTCCATTAAGCGATTGTGTGGGATTTATGTAGCATAAATAGTATTTCGTATGCACTGCTATTGTTAATCATTGGACCAAATGAAAAGAGCTTCGTTTTTGCTCCATGCTTTCTTACTTCCCCTTCTTTTCATTTCATAGTTTCATCACAGTCGTATTATTATTTTTATACTTTTATATACGGTATACATACAAGATGTTGGTATGTATGAATAAATACAAACACAATGAATTAGAGAAAGCATTTATTTTTTTTGGAAATATTCAGATATATGGTAGTATTATTTATATATGCATAGATATTATGTAAGCATTTATAATATAAGTGTACAAATGCGCTTATTACACATGTGCAATTTACCTACAATTTAAAGGCGGTTTTGGAGGTTCATTTTTATAGTTTTCTGAAGATTCGGTAAGCATTTGAAGGTGATTCTTTAAGGTAAAAGGGACACATCAACGGGAGGCAATAAACCGCTACTCTCCCGGTTAAATTCGGTGCCTGGAGTTACACGATCACTGAAAAAGCCACAATTTCGTAGGAAAAAGCGAGTCGTGTCACCGTCAATTCCAACTCCACCGGAAACATCCATGCGAGTTTCTTTTGCAGCTGTGGCGTCTGCCGTGAATCGGGCCTTTGTAATTTCGAACCAGTTTCCATCCACGTCCCGAGCCCATTGATTGGCAAATATGCAAGATCTTTCTATATGACCCATATCTGGAATAAAATTTTCTGAAAAGGAGTACGGACCTTTAACATAGGTGGATACTTTGGGTTTGTCAAAACTCGCGATTAAATTCCAATCAGAACCCTGATTGAACCATGCTGTGTACATGGTTCTTTCTTGGTCAATTGGTAGAGCCTGAATGATGAATTTATAGGTTGTTTCAGGTTGCCACATATATTTTAAGTATGACTGCGCTCCAGAACCTTCGTTACCAAATTCACCAACGTACACTCCCTCTCCACTTCGAATCAACTGTACCTTATAGTCTTCGGGAATTTCAGAGGGATCATCAGAGTTGTACTCGGACCAAATGGAAAACAAAACTCTACGTTCTTCTGTAGAATTTACTTGAATTCCAAAATACCCTCCTGAGAAGGGAAGCATCATTTTAATTTTGTTAAGTAGGAATACAACATTAAGCTGAAAATCTTATTACCAGAAAATCCTATGGCACAGAAGTAAGCACCAATAACGTCTTGGTCCCTGGGCACGTAAATCTCGTTGTAAAAGTATTCTATACTAAGAGATTCTTCCAAGGGAAAACCCAAGTGCACAGAAGGTCCTCTTCTGCCAAAGTAAAAATCTTCAGGATCTTCAACAAATCTCAAGATGGTTTCTTCCAACAACGAATAGTTCTCAGAAATGAGAAGTGCATGCGTAATTGATGCAAACGAAGCTCCAGTTTTTTCAATGCCATTAAATTCCATTTTCATGTAGCCTGCCGATGGAATACTAAAAATTCCGCAATTTTCCAAGTGGAATTCAGTACCTTGGATCTGCAGTTGTCGAGCTGCATCCTCTATTCGTTTAAAGTGCTTGGTTGCGTTGTCATAATAGGACAAGTTGAAATTAATAAGGCTAGACCCTTCAGGGACAGAAATGCGAAGAGCTGCAAGAACCCTTCCTGGATATTGGGAGTGAAAGTAAAGGCAAAATGTACTTGATGATGATATCCAGTTTCCCACACCGCATGGTGTTATCTGTGCTTCTGAAGATGATTCTTCGTTAGATGTGATAAAACCGTTACCCCCAAAGGGAACAATCCATGATTTCATTTTAGACGTACACATTTTTACACAAAAAATTAAGAGTCTAGCGAGTACAATCGTTAAATTATTAATTTCTGCTGGGTTAGTGAATAGCAATCATACCGTCTGTCTCTTTTATCCTTTTTAGGATCATCGTTTGAAAAATACATTAAATTTACTTTAATTATTGATTCAGTAGATTTAACCTACTAAACTGTTTTTCGCAACTAAAGTAAATATGAATAAAAAAATAAATCAAGTACAAGGATTTTGGGAATACAAAATTTACCAATAATGTTTTACCTACATAACTGTGAATATTCGTGTATCATGTTCAATGCATAATTCCTTATCAGTTCACGTCAGATTACAAAGTAGTGTCGGTACTCGGTGGTACCATCATGAAATTGTAACGAATAAG
Source organism: Sinhomidia bicolor (assembly GCA_027743785.1). NCBI lineage: Eukaryota > Metazoa > Arthropoda > Collembola > Entomobryomorpha > Entomobryidae > Sinhomidia > Sinhomidia bicolor. The sequence goes on along the minus strand of JAHZMT010004437.1, from coordinate 25,739 downwards.
CTTAAATACCAAATCTCAATACCGCATTACTATTTCCAATATGTGTCAGTCCGTCGGTCGTTGGAATTAATACTGTATTGTGCTAATTTTATATATTGAAAAGACAAGTGCGTGCAAGCTTATTGCGTACTTCTCTATTGTTTACCTTGTCTGTTTGTTTCATCATATTATTATCAATGTATTTACTGCATGGAAAAAAGTCTTTTTGCCATTACAACACACGATTTTCGTAATTTTATTTAAAAAAATAACGAAGCAAAAGAACCTGAATGCAATGCATTTAAATACAAGAGTGAAAGTTGTGTCAAGTAAATCCAAATTTCTCCATATTATGCTGTAGAATGCAAATACGACTAAACTTTTTAGTGCTGTTTCAAAAGATGCGACGCAGTAAAGTCTTTTCCACCACCGTTATAGGCATATTATTACATTGTTAGTAAGTGCATATACGTAAAAATGAAATGAAACTCAATATTTAAATTACACGTTGATATATTTACTGTTATGACATAAAAATAAATATTTATTCTATTACTAATTTTTGGTACAAATTACACCTTTACATCAACCCTCAGTTGAAATTACATACATTTAATTACGATAAAATAGCTAATCATCAGATATCTAAATATGTATTTAACATTTTTGAATGTCTGTCTTCAGTCATTAATGATTGTTTAAATATGCTAAAACTGACAATGTCAGAATTTCATCAGACGTCGAATACGAATACATAGTTAAATACTACATTAGTACAGATACTTATATCCTGAATTATAATGACATACTAATCGCCCCAGTCTATACACAATTTACACTGGTAGTGTTTTGGTTGCATCACATGTAGTGGTAGTATATTAAATGTAATAGAAAATAGTAATAGTCCATTGTATAAGTAAGAAAGTAGCAAAGAAGATCATGTTTAGAAATAAAACCTTTTATTTATGGCAACAACAAATATAATATGTGTAAAGAGGTAAAAAAGTTATTGTTACGCATTTTTTTCAATACCAGTAATGCACCAACGAAAATTATCAATATATGACGATAGTTTTATCAAAAGTCTACAAAAAGAGCTTCACTAGGATAGTAGAAAGAACCATTCACTAAAAATAAAATTCACGCTATATAGAACTACAGTAAAATATCTTTCTATACTACTCTGTCATACAGGTATTGTAACATTTATTGCGTTACTCCCCGGGATCTGACTCGTCGTTTGCTGACCAAGCTCTACGGTTTTCTGAAAGTACGTAGTATGTATGATGATTTCAATAATCATTTCATTATTTCAGAAAGTAAATCAAAGTTAAAAAAGATTTCCCAAACTTTGCCATTTACTACGTACTTGGTAAAGAACTTTTCTTTTCGTCTGGTGTGAAACTTGTGATAACGCCGTTTCTTGACACTGACATGGCGGAACCAGAGGAAATATGTTGATTAGGTCCTTTAAGGGTCAAATCAATGCACCCATCGGTTGTGGAAATTATATCGGAATATGTCGAAACATGAGATGCTGCCTGTTGGGATTCTGATCGAATGGGAGCCGATTTTCTTCTTGGTTTATATTTGTAGTCTGGATAGACTTTGGAGTGTAGTTCACTGATAAAAATTTTTAAACAAAATTGCTCAAGTCTCAAATATTACTAGACAATATTTAATACATTATTGAGTAGGTATTAGTATTGTTTTAAGTTTTACCCAAGACGTTTGGCTTCATCGAAATATCTCTGCTTCTCCGTTGCCGGTAGACTTTTCCATCCTTCACCCAGTCTTTTGCTGATTAATGAATGGTGCAGAGTAGGATCATCCTCCATCATTTTCCTTCTATTTATCTTTGACCATACCATGAACGCATTTAAAGGCCGCTTAATGTGATTTTTACGAGGTGCCTTTTTCTGGCCAAACTCATCTTGAGTGACCTGAAGCTCGTCATGTCCATCTCTACTAGTTGGGTTACAGTGCACAAGCTCTCCCTCCGAATCACCACCTTCTGAGCTACTATTGCGCTTTAAACATGAATTTGGAACGACTGCATCTTCCATGTCACTGGACTCCACAGAAATTGATTTTTTATGAAGATGGTTTATTTCTTTCACAAGGGGTATTGCATCTTCGTGAAGCGCGCACTTATTTTTGACTATTTTTTTAAACTGCTTTGGGGATTGACTTTTATCTGTGGTAGAAAGTTTGTGGATGGGAAGAAATGTATATTCTGGATTTATGCTACCAGTGCCTTGCTCCGGTAAAATTTTCAGAGGTCTTGTAATGGGTGATTTACTGGAAGCATCACTGCCAATACTTCCAAATTTGGAATGTTCTTCATTTTTTGGCTCTTTCGTATGGTCCGGGTAGACGTAAATAAATTTATTTAGGTGTGTTAAGGCCTCTGCGGCAGTGATTTCCAGATCTGCATGAGATTCATTCGAAAAACAATCTAGTGAACGATTATAGTTGGACACCTTGGTAGTGCCATTGTCCATGGTTGAAGATTTGGAATATTTTGCCATTTGTGTTTTGCTCACCAAATGGCAACTTCTGTGAAATCAAAATATTTTGTAATATATAAATGTAATGTAGTTTATAAAAATAATATGTTAAACATAATAATTATTAAAATAGTATTATTTTTAATAATGAGCTACAACTACAATGATTGTTGTTTGATGGATACTTACTTGGATTTAAAGCAAAATTACAGCATCATATTAATCGAGTTATATATAATTTTTCGTTGTCTACTAGTTTCAACGAATGTATTCCAAATCGAACAAATATTTCTGAGGTACTGTTGATCTTCCTTGAAACGGCATGAATTTTCCAATTACGATTACCCAACTTATTACTTTTAAAGTCATTCCCAGAAATATTAAGACAATATAACATAAACTTCAATTAGTTTGTAATCTCTATTGTTTAAGAAACTGTGTACACCAAATAATATTTATTATTAAGCCGGTATCACATTTTACACAGCATGCACGTTATAAACAACTTAAACAAGTCACAAGTTGAGAGTAAGGTAAACTAATAGTGTACATGCGAAATCGTACAGCCCTCCTCTATAAGATGTTATTGTAATCCTTTTCTTCTTTATGAATCAATAGTGAATGAGTATAGCATACATACCTTTTTAGTCAGACACAGCATTACTAATTTTTAACACTAACAGAAGAAAAAAATGTTTATTACACCACATTTACTGATTTTCTCCAAAATTTCCCATTGTAAACAAATAAATTGCTTAAAGTATGTGCGTTACAAACAATTACTACTACACCAAGTACACAAACAAAACTTTGATGGCGTACTAGCAATAATTATAAACCATGATTAACAATTACACTGGAATTAATTGAAAGCAGCAAGAAGACATTTAAATATTAACATAGGTTAGAACATTAAATTTTTTGCCTCTCTTATAAAATCCCTTTGCTTGTCGGATAAACCTAGTTGTACGCCAAAAATTATACAATAGTATGCATACGTAATACATATGAACGTATCTCTGGAATATTGATATAACGAACATAATGAGCGAGCATCAGCCAAACAAACAGATTCACTTAAAAACACGCGGAGAAATGATATGGTCCAACCCATACACATAAGGGATTACCATAAAGAAAAAAAATCCAGACAAGCAAGGCAAGGGAGGACAACAGAAAAAGAAAACATAACACGTACTGGAGGTTCGCCTTTATTCCTGGACAATGTAAGATTTTGTCTCTTCATAAAAACTCAATAGATATATACAACCCACTGCACTGCTACTTCAACCGCCTCTCTGTGGTTGTATGGAACCGTAAATGAATATCAAAAGATTTTTGCCCAATAAACCACTACTAACCAAACGCTACTACAACACTAAAAATGTCAGTCACATTACTAATATTTGATGCTAAAAGAATCCGTTACTACTGGAATGTAAGGCCAAAAATCGTCTCTTGTAATCGTTTAGAAGAATACGTTTTTTCAAAAATCTCTGCATCCACATCTTTCAATTCTTCTTTAAAATAATGTCGATTTGAGTTCAAATCTGATAACTCGATTCTTGATGACATATTTTGAGTAACAATGCTTTCTTTTTTGAGTGGAAAATTTTCTTTCTCCTTTGATGGGTCATTTTTCCTTTCTTCAGTTCGCAATGAATTTTCTAAATCTGCCACAAAGGTTTGATAAGTTGGTAATTCATTTGAAACGGTTTTAACACTTCCCCACGGTATTGGTCTATATAACAATTTGTCATCATGTTTATGAGTCAATTTCTTTCGCACACATCTGGTACATACGTAAAAATGACACTTGTCACACAAAACTCTAAAAACCGCAATCATAAAGAGTGGAACATGTTAATTTTTTGCTTTGGTAAAAACGGTAAGTTAATCTCTAAATTAATAAACCTAGGGAAGTACTATGTAAGTATAAATCACCATACCCATTGATTACAGGTTTTATGCAACTAGCACAGTAAATAATTGTATATCCAGTGTGGGATTTCGTTAAGAAAGCAGCAGTAGAAAACTGAGCACTGCGTATATTGGAAAATTCCAAATTATTCTCTGTAAAGTAATTGAGCACGTTGTCCCTGCAGTCAGTAAAAAGCGATGGCATTTCGATGTCAAACATCTGCTGCAATATGCATAGTAAAAAATATATTAATACAAAGCTCTATTTTACCAGAGTTATAAAAATGAATATGGAACAAGGTATCATTATTATCACCGTTGATGATTGGAGTGAACCAGGGCTATTGAAGGTCATGCAGAAAAAGCTGTGCTGATTTTTCTTAAGTGCTGCAAGAATTGTTTTGAAAACATACTCATCCTTGTTTTTTACTCCAGACGAGCGACGTAGTACCGCTTTACTCTTCTGTATACAACATTATCAAACACAATATTTTAATACAATTGAACGCAATTAACAACAGAAGTGAAATATACACACAAACCGATGTTTTGCCTAGTCTCTCTGCTACATCGACGCCCAAATTTTCGTACGAAGAAATTGCATTTTGAAGCTCCAACGGCCAATGGTCATCAGCATAATAGGGGAAGTTGCGAAAAAAATCAGTAGGAGTCTTCTTTGGACACCACTCAAATAAATTCTGCAAGATATAATATTACCTATTTTTAATTTTACTCGACACAAAATCGTATACAAAATGTTTATATTTACTTACATCAAATTTCTCTAGGACCTCAGCATCAATACCCATTTGCATTAAAAACTTGTACCAATTTTGCAATATCAAAGCAGTTGGTGTTTGCTGGGACTGTGGTCTGTGATAGAATAAGTATTCAGTTCCCAACCTACAAAATTATAGGACATGGGGTTAAACAATTATTTCAAGAACAACTTGATTAAGTTTTCAAACAACATCAACTCGAAATTTATTAATTGGAACTTGACGTACTGTGGTGGACAGGACCATAAAAAGGCTGTTTTGAAACCCTTAATACTCATATATTTTAAATAGGCCAGCAAAGTCATCTGAAATACGATCCGTCTGTATTTCTTTGGCTCAAACAACTGAACGGAATCTATCATGCTAATATATATAGTGTTTCGATTAGGGGGTGGGCACAAGGAACCGTACTCTTGTACGTATATTCCAAAAAAGGCGACGAGACCTTTGTCACTCTTTTGAAAGCACATCAATAGTCGAGACCTGTTTGCCAAGGTAAAAAAAACAAAAAATAATATGTAAAATACCCTTTGAGCTCTATGAAAATACCTTTTCATTTTGAAAATGATCAGTACCTATTAAAGTAAAACTTGTACAACTTACCTGTACGGGAATTCACTAGCTACTCCATGCGTTTTTAAAAAATCCCGAACAAGAGGACATAAAGTATGAACTTTAGAAACGTTTGACATTACTCTAACAAATATGTGACTTATTTTAAGGGTTTGGTCATTCACAAAGTTTTCAATGTAGTCTGATATTTCTGTTCGTGGTGGAAGTAACTGGATCGTATTCTGATGCTTTAATAAAGGATGACAAGACATGCACGTACTGCACAAATATTTTCTAGATAAAAAAATTAATCATTACAAGCAATTATTTTCTTCTCTTTATATTATACCAAGTTAAATTTGCTAATATAATAATAATATTGAATAAATTACGATTCCGCGGTTGTTGCAATGAAGTTGACGCAAAATTGATGATATTTTCTTTGACAAATACTGCATGTAACTGTAGGCTCTTTTTCAAGAGAGGTATTGACCTTTTGGATGAATTCCGTTTTGGGCACTTTCCGTGTTCTAAGCGAGATGTGAATAAAAACCTATTAAAATTACATAAGCCTGAATTTACTCTATTGTATAAGAAAATTTAGAAAGTTGCAGTATATATACCCGTCATCGATTAGAAAGGACAGTGATTTAAATTTACAACTTCTAAAACAGCTTAAGCAAACTACCCATCTATAAAAAATATTCACTTATTAATGCCAAGTAAATAAATAGCTGTAATCGACGTAATATACATTAATTAATTTTAAAGCTACCCACTTGTCTTTCTCTTGCTCGTAAAACGTGCCATTTTGAAGAATTGCATAAGCGCATACGTTACACCCAACATATCTTGTCTTCCTACGAAGTTGCATACAACAGACTGCGAGCCTGGCTGAATACTCTTCCTCAATTTTCTTTAATGCTTGATGAAACTAAAAAAAATGCAAAAGATTAAAAATGAGAATTATGACAAGCTAAAATATTACGCATAGAACCATTTAAAATTTGAACTCTTGTTACCTCTGCAAGTATTATTTCTTCCATTGATTTGTTAAGTATTTCAACTCGTTCTAGACTCCATAAGTCGTCCACCAAGTCCATAACATCGTCATATCTCCCTCTCCACAGCATTCTTCTAATGGAAAGTAGAGAGAGCAACTCGTCCTACAGAAACATTAAATATACCTTTAAAATAGTTAATAGCAAGAACAACAAATAATCATCAAACATTACTTTCTCATACATGCTTTACTACGGTATCTTTCAGAGGAACGCTTCTCAAGTACTTGAAGTCATCATTGTGAACAAGTTCATCGATAAATTTGGAACATACTTCCAAGAACGCCTTTTTCGCCTCTATTTTGACAATTTCCGGACCAAAAACGCCCTATCAGAATAAAATAATAACAGAAAGATCCATTAACATGTTTAAATCTGTTGGTTCATAAATTCATAAAATCTTTGTTATTGAACTAATAGAGCATTAAAATTTTGAAACATACACGAGCATACTGCAATTCTTGCAACTGATTAGTTTCCAAAAAGGCACTACGACAGATTTCAACCGTCTCATTATTTAGCTGTAAGCTGTCAAACAACCCATCCAACACCTGCGCTCCAGTAGTAAAGGTTCTTACACCACCACCCGTTTTGTTGCTATTTGTAGTCTCGTCGTTGTTTGTCACGTGACCCAAAAATGAGTCAAGCACCTCAATTTTGGACTGAAACGTCATTTCTAAGGATAAGAATAATAGAATAATAAGATAAATGCATGTAAAAGTAATGTTCAGTCAGGTCCGTCGTAGTAAAAGCAACACAAACAAAAAGGCACGTTAATAAGTAAATAAGTTAATAAGTAAATACGTTAATGCACCCCCGACCCGTCTCTGTAAATTCATTTTTAAGCAGAGCACCAGCAATGTCTCGTTCTGCAGAATATTCCACATGTACCGAGTTTCATAACAAGGTGGAATTGTGATGTTTCGAGTTTCGACGTATACATTACGCGGAAAATCACAGAAAACTGCATGTTCCCAGGTAAGATTGTGCAGCATTACAATACCACGATAAACACACGCTCTACTCGATGATATGATTGTCAAACAAGGAAAAGGAAAGAATGCGATGATGCGCTGATGCGACAATATTTTTACCTTACATATGCATATATGTATTTCAAGGATATTTTCTAGCATCTCAGTAATCTCAATCTCAATGACACATATTCTATTTGCATACGTTTCAGTCTCGTTCGATAAAACATCATGATCAAGCCAATAATCTATGTTTTAGTAGGTATGTATAATTGTCACAAAGAAAAAAACCCAATCGTTAGCTAGATGATACGTGGGTTAAATAGGGCAGTGACCATCTCGTTTCACTATGAAAATGTGAAACACCTTAAAGACTTGAACTGCAGACCGACCTTATCATAAAATGAAATGCCAGTGTTAACTTGTATGTGTCTGGCAACTTAAAGAAACATGTAAATTATTAAGTACCTGTATTGTATTATGGGTAGATCCTGCATTTAGTCCAGCATAACTGGCGGACACTGAATAAAAAGAAAACTGTTTTAATCGGAAGAACGTCCAGTGTACATTTGAGAAGAAAGGAGCCAACAGGCATCCTAAAGTTGTCCCAAACTGCCATAAACATTTAAGTTGCATATCTGGCGTCTTATTTTTCAATACTTCTACGTAACTACTTCAGCCGAGAGGGCATGTTATTTTAATCAGTTTCTGAACATGTTTTGTTTCAAAATGATTCGACTGATATTAAATATTGTAGGATTGTACTGTTTCTGTTGTACATTTTCATTGTTTTCGACTGGTAAGAAAATAAAACTTTTTTCGTGGTTTTGAAAAGTATTTTTATGATTATTATGTGGCCATTCTTTATGTTGAATTACTTCAGGAGTTGTAGGCGATCCCACAAAAGTTTGTGACGATAGCCGGGGTTTTAATCAAACGTATAATATAACGGATTCCCAAAAATGTGACAAGTACTATGTGTGTTTGGAAGGAAACATTACTGAAAAAGTCTGTGGAAGAGGGCTCCGTTTCTCAGAAGAAGTTGAAAGTTGCATAGATAGGAGAAGCGTGAACTGCAGCGGGCGTACCTCTAATACAGATCGTGAGAGCATTATTAATTTCCATTCATTTCCCTTGATTGATATAAATATAAATCGGCATTGATTTTAATATAAAAAGAAAACTTTAATTAATTTCTGTAAAATAAAAGTACCTCTGGATCCTAATTCTTGCAAGATTGAGAACGGTGAATTTCTTTGCCTATACGGAAGTGAGTGTGTGAAATTGTCACAACTTTGCGATGGAAAGTTTGATTGTCTGGATGCGTCAGATGAATTTGATAACTGTGGTAAAAATGTTTAAAATCAAACTCTTTGAATTCTTACAGCACATATCTTTATACATACCTGTATAGGTACAGAAGCCAACTAAAGCTGAAATTTCATTTTGCCCCATCTGATTTCAGGATCAGTTTGTTCTGGTAACACAACCAACTGTTCACAGATTTGCATTCAAACTCCTCCCACCAACGATACTACTGCTGGAACCTGCCTTTGTGAAAAAGGGTATTCCATTTCCAGCGTTGATAACAGTACATGTGATGATGTAAACGAATGCCATGTTTTTGGTACTTGTTCCCACTTTTGTAACAATACTCTTGGCTCTTTTAATTGCTCATGCATGGAAGGGTTTAAACTTGGACTCAATAACAGATCATGCGAAGCAATTAGTAAGTTTATTTATAGATATGCTTTCGCTGACCAGTCAAATTTTAAATGGACATGCTCACTAACATTAAGATCCACGGTGGAAGCTCATCTATACAACAAAGACGGATGTTGGGTACATTACAAAAGGAACTGGTGGAAAGGAACGAGTTTCTCAAATTACAGGCACTGAAGGTCGTCCTGTTGCAGTTACGTACGATGCTAGGAATAATATAACCTATTGGAGTGATGCAAGCGTGTATTCAGAGGCCATCTATAGGGCAGGTCTGAGTAAAGGATCCTCAATTGAAGTGGTTGTAGATACTGGTATTCAAAAAATGCAATTTTCCACTACTTAATTTTTAAACTATCAAGACAATTTTAGATGATTCGTTAATTTAATCTTAAAATAGGAATGCTTCTCCCGGAAGGAATTGCATTTGATTGGATAACTGGAAATATATATTTTGCCGACTCCAACTATTCTCACATTGCAGTTTGTAGAAATGATTCCAGCAGTACTTGTGCCGTTCTGGTTCAAGAAGCAATTGATAAACCTAGAGATATTGCATTGCATCCCAACGAAGGGTAAGTTTGATTTGAAACATCTTTCTAAACAATGTTTCTACACCAAACGTACCTAAACACTTTCACATCGTGATTGCAATGCATGTAATGCACCAACAAACTTTGGTACATAATGACTTGGATGTTCATTTTTGTCTACTTTCACAGAATCATGTTTTGGACGGATTGGGGTAATACCCCCGCTATAATGCGCGCCGGAATGGATGGCAGTTTTGCTTTGGCTATTATCCAAACGAATTTAAAATGGCCAAATGGGATTGCCGTGGATCAGGGCAATGAGAGAATATACTGGGTTGACGCCAGTCTAGATCGAATCGAGTCATCCCTATTTGATGGAAATGATCGACAAATTGTGATTTATCGTAATGCTAAACATCCTTTTAGCGTAGACGTTTTTGGGGATCGCATCTTTTGGAGTGATTGGAGTTCTTATGAAATTAAGGTATGGATATGATATGACAAATTTTTGTTTCATATGTATAGTTTACATATACAGCCTATAAACTTTTAATATATTTTTTCAATGCTATCAGAGTGCAGATAAGTACAACGGCTTGGACAGTCAGGTGCATCTCTTTGAACCCCACACTTTATTGAATGGATTAGCATTGTTCCATATCGCCAATCAACCTATACTCCGATCGAATCCCTGTGAAAGTGCAAAGTGTTCTCATATTTGTACTCTAACTTCAACATCAGGATTCAAATGCTTTTGTCCAGCAGGCATGATTCTTGATAATGACAAGAAAACGTGCATTGGTACGATATCTTAAAAAATTGGGTAAATGTGTTATACTGTCAGTACATGCTCTATTCATAATTTGATCCTAATTGAATTATCGACGATTTAGAACCAGAGGATCTGCCCAAACTGGTTATTGCGTTTAAAGATACTATAAAAACAATGAGATTCAACACCATTGGAAAGGACGTATTTGATTCCATTACATTTCCACAATTAAAATCAATTAGTGCCATAGTTTACAATCCAATTAATCATACTCTCATTGTCAGCGACACGTCAACGAAAAAAATCTACGAATACAGCATAAATAGAAAACGGCTTAATGTTCTCATTGATCAACACTTGGATTATGTGAATGGAATTGATATTGGTACTGTACCTAAAATTATTTCACTTCTTACTATTTGAGAAGATTTCCATAATGCAGTGAATTAATGATTTTTGTTGTTTTCTTCTCGTTTAAGATGTTGTGGGCGAGAACCTTTATTGGGTGGATTCAGGAAAACAAACTGTGGAGTCAATGTCCTTTCGAACGAGTGCAAGAACCATTATAATGAATGGTGTAGAAAATCCCTATGATATCTTGGTTGTTCCAGAGCTGGGGTAATATGACACGCTAACAAGACAAATGTGTTTTATAATTACAACTGAGGTAGAGTTGTTTGAGAATCTATTATTTTTTGGCAATATAATAAATAAACAGATTTTTGGTGCTTTCATATTAATAGCTCTTTGTACCTAGCAAGGATGGGCAAAAGGGGAGGAAAAATTTACAAAATGTTTTTAAACGGGTACAGCAATTCTGTTTTCCAGCGTGTTGGAGATAAAGAGCCAATTGCCCTGACTTATGACAAGGAATTTAGCAGCATTTTATGGTTAATAATTGAAATATGTTAATGACTTTTACAAGCTGTCGGTCTTGGGCTTGACATTCCCTTGATCATTTTATTTTTAACCTTTGTAGGGCTGATAAGGTGTACCGAAGTATAGAGTCCATATCATCTGATGGAAAGTCAAACTCAAGAATTGCCGTGAAGCAGGAGGGTCCGCCCTCCGATGTCGTTAAATTTGGAAATCAAGTATTTTGGACAGATATGTTCTCTCAAACCTTAAAAATAGTTAATGTCGGTTCTCACAACTCACGTATAATTAGAATAGGCAGTTTTGAAGGAAATTCCTCTTCACCAAACAACAGTACTAATTTTCTTGGAAAAATGGCAATCATCAACCAAGACCTATCTAGCTTGGAAATATTGCGCAGCAAACATGATTGCTCTATTAAAAATCCTAGTCGTAAAACATGCTCGCATACGTGCTTGATTTCTGGAGATGGATTTACCGGGGTTTGCCGTTGTCCTGAAGGGTTAACTCTTGATGAAGATGGAATGACATGCATCAAGTTGTCAACATGCAACCATAATCAATTTACTTGCAATGATGGAAACTGTATTAGTAAAACTTTTGTATGCGATGGATCGCCAGATTGCAGTAATCATGATGATGAAGTTAATTGTAATCAAACTACATGCATGGCGGATAACTTCCAGTGTCCAGGTAATGGGGTCTGTATTCCAAACCACTGGCTCTGCGACGGTGAAAATGATTGCAGTGGAGGCGAAGACGAGAAAAACTGTACCTTTCTGCCTTGCAATGAAGGTTTGTTTCAAATATTAAGTTTTTAATTTAGTACCAATTGGGCTATTTTATTTTCAATCATTACGCATTCTAGATTTTGATTTTAAATGTGAAAGTACTGGTCGTTGCATACCCAAGTCGTGGAGATGCGATCACGCATTTGACTGTCCAGGAGACGATTCTGATGAGCGTGGATGCAACTTTACATGCCCAGACGGTTTTTTTCAGTGTGCTACCTCACAGCACTGCATAGTTGCCGATTGGGTAATAAAATTGTGACATGTAAATATTTCAATGTCAATGACACGCTTTCAATACGCTTTTCACGAATGTAAATTAGGTTTGCGATCGAGAACGGGACTGTGATGATGGCTCAGACGAAATGGCTAACTGTGATCACAAGACCTGCCCACCAGATCAATTTACCTGCAACAGTGGCAAATGTATTGATGGGAAGCAAAAGTGTGATGGACGGACAAATTGTGCTAATAATGAAGATGAAGCCAACTGTGATAACATCAACAATGATCAAACACATGAAGTATCCAATAGGACTGTAATCCCAACTCCAAGCACAGAGGATAAAGAAAGGAGCAACACAGTTGCCATTGTACTTGGAGTAATTATCATAATTGTTCTTGTGGCTATTATCATTGCGCTAGTACTCCACAAACGTAATATTCCGCCCAAAGTTCTTGTTAGACCTTACATTCAACAATGGTACTTGTTATTTTTTATTCTGGCGACAGATTTGACACGTATATACGTAAATAGTAAATGTTATTAACATATTACATGTTGATTTATTTAGGAATCGTTATATAAACGAACCAGCTCGAAGGCTATTCACAGAAGCACGAGGTCAGCAGAAGTTGGACTGTGAACAAAATGTATACGATGAAGTGTATTCTGGAGGAAGTGTGACATACTACAATCCAGCAGTTTATGAAGAAGTAGACGGTGGAGTAGAGGTAAGCTCAATTACACTATCCAAACAAATTTATCAGTACTTACATGAAACACAAGTGACTTTGTTGTATTCAAAGCTGGAACCTCCGTCATCACCAGAAAAGAGATCACAACGTGATGCCGCAGCTCGTAGTTATGCGGACTCAGGTATTTTAGGTTCGGAAAGGGAGAGTTTGTATGAGGAGGCCGAAGATTGCGGTAGTCATTATGTATCTTATAGTCAAAAGGACAAATTACTTATCAATTAAGATTGTTGAGCAATCTAAACTGTTACTTAATCTGGTCATTACATATTTAAATTATTTTTGTTTTGTTAAATTCAATACTATATTATTATTAATATTATATATTATTACCATTATATTTTGTGTTGAGCACAATTAAGATTATTAAAAACATGATCGATACTTGAAAATAAAAACCACGCAATATATTGAAACACTACTTGTCATACCAGAAATAGAAATCAGCAATTTTATTATATATACTCAGTCAAGGAATTTTAATATTGTTCAGTATCGTAAATTCAAAACTAAACCAGTAATTTTCATTTATGTACAAAATACAAAACTTTAACTGAAAAAATACGAAATGGGCTATTCCTTCGCGTCTCCGATACCATCAGCGTTTATCGCAAACGTTGCTTCTGATTCTGGCAAGCACGGAGAGTCGTAAATCTTACAGATACGAGTTTCTCCTCTTCCTTTCCGAAGATACAACCTGTGTAAATGTAGACAACACAAAAATATAGAAATGAGATTTACCTGCTCAAACTATTAGGAATTTACATTCACGTTAAAGGCTCTACTACCTTGTAGTGGATGAATGCGCCATTATATTACCCCCAATGGGTTTTTTCGGATCAGCTGCAAACATTGCTCCACCATCTACTTGTGCAACGACCTGATTGGTCAGGACAACCGCTACTCCAAACTAACGTCAGTAATACCAAACAAGGTAAGTAAGCATCTTTCACAACAATAATTGCTCCTAATATGATACCAAAAAAATAAATTTATAACATGCAAAATATTACTTCATCTGATAGTCGCAACAAGTGTCTCAAAAATCTTGCTAAATGCATTTGTCTAGCTGATAATTCTCCTCTTCCAGAATAATCGGTACGGTAAAGAGATGTGGCGCTGTCAACTATTAAAAGAGCAAATCTGAAAAAAAACCAAATGATTCATACATTATTTTATCATTAATCTATTGCCATAATTTACCAGATGCGTTATGTTTTTTGAGTTACCTAGACTCGGTCATCATAGCCGAAGCTAGGTTCAATAGTTGAGTTTGATGGTCTGAGTTGTATGCTCTGGCGAACGCAACGTTATCCAAAACGTCACTACCGTTTAAGCCATATCTTTCTGCGACAGCCAACAGTCTTTCCGGTCGAAATGTACCTTCGGTGTCAATGTACAGACATTTCCCTTCGCCGCCACCTTGATCAATAGGAAGCTGTAAGAATTTCGAGAAAATTAGCTTGTTACAAGACCAGCAAGGTCATCATTAGTAGAACAGACAATTAAGCAGTTTTTCACGCAATAATAAACAAACTTACTAACAACGCTGCATTATTTTGTATAATTTATCATTTACAACAGTTTTTCGTCAACCGAATCCTTACAAGAATTTTTTCCGCTTTAGCTTCGCTTATTCCTTTGATCGTAATGAGATGCTTTTTAGGTGCAAACGCAATTGCTTCAACCGTGTGGAAGCCACTCTCTTGAAGTTTCTTGATATCCCCAGCTGTTATTCCATTTCCCTATTTTAAATTGCCAGTTAAAGAAATAATGAAATATTTCCCAAAAGAAATCAAAACCGTATATTTTGCATTAATTGACTTGTTATATACAATTACCTCTAATTTAGATACTAACTGTGGCCCGAAATCATCTTCACCTTCCTCAGTAGCCTCAACGGTTTCGACTGCCTGAACCTGATGTTTCTCCTTTTCTTTAGCAGCACTTCTTCTAGCAGCAGAACTCATACTTTCAAGAATCCTGTAATTTGTAATTCATTAGCTTTAAATAAAAAACATCAGCAGTTTGTAACTTAATACCTGGTTAGATGTTCAATTCGGTCAAGTTTGTGCAATATTGATGCAAACTTTGAAAAGTTGAAAAGTAATCTTAATCGACAAATATGGTATTGGAATAATTGGAATTTCGTAAAATTAGTAAAAATCCGAAAAACTATGCGTTGCAGAGAATGGGGAAAAACTAAAAGCAGGGCCACATGTACTTCCTCTAACCAAATATAAATACCTACATATCTTACATGTAACAAGCAACGTCTAGTCTGCACTGTCATATTATTATTTTAATATAATAAACGAAAAAATTACGCACTTACTAGTCAATTTTTGGTCTTTGTTAATCTATTCAGTCCAACCGTCACCGTACGTTTTTAAACTTTACAATCACTAATCTGTCTTTACTTCAAAGTTTCAAAATATGTATACGGCAAATTTGTCTTTCTCTTATACTGTACTGTACTAATGCAATGCTAATTATAGATGACTGACACTGACAACTAATTAGCTTTGCACAAATAATTTTATTAAAAATTACTAAAATTTACTGACTGATAACAGTAAAATTTTGAAACTTTAAGAATGTTACTTTTTAATTTTTATACAGGAAGATAACGAATGACTGTGTATCTTTACTATCTTTTGTATTGTCGGTTTCTCTAAACTTGACAAGTTAGATCCGAACCGAATCCAATTGAAACTAAAAAAATAAAACCAAGTGAATGAATGAAACTAAAACGAGTGAAACAGTACCACTAAACGTATTTACGTTTACATACAGAACAATAATAGTGCTCTGTTCTGCGCTCGCTCTCTTGCCCGCTCTCAAATATAAACAAAATAGTCTCTTGGGGCAAATACTTTGTTCTTCCAACAAGCACAAAACGTCAGTCGTCAGTCAGTCAACCAACATCAACAACCAACATAACAGCAGCATAGCATAATAAGAGTGGACCAGTATAGTTGATAGTAGTAGTCACTAGTCACTAGTCACCGAGTCACCAAGAAGATAGACGATAGACCAAAAGCCACATAAATGGCTATGTATATAGGTATTCTCCTCTCATTTTTGTACTAACTAACTACTTACTACCATTGATATTCTCCATGATTATTATGCACCTGTCGCCTGGTTGATGATGATAGGCTTTGTTGAGAATTTCTTTCGATTTGAAACGTGCAAAAATGAATTAAGATTTTAATTTGTAGCATTCCAATCTATCCTTCACGTAAGTTCTACTGAAGCACAACATCGAAACAATTACATGGTTTAGGGTCTTCAAAATGTTCCCAAAATTTTAAAAATGTAAAACCTAGAAGGTTTGAAATGTACGACACCGGCAGCTTTTTCCAACATAACTTTGCCACACAGTAGACGATTGGTCCATTGAATTATTGTAGCAAAATAAATAAAACGATATAAAACATTTGGCACATTTTTATTTTTTTAATTGAGTGACTGACCTGTCATCATTATTTCCAATTGACTTCGGCAACATGATTTGTCAGAGCTTCAACGCTTACTCAATTTACAGCTTTCCTTGTCTCCGAAATAAATTAAAATATATTTTCATATTTGATACAATAGCAAACCGACCCAAAAAAAGCCAAATGATTAGTACCTTGTGCAAATATTTTGTTTTTAGAGGTACTTAGCTTTAAGCGTTTTAACCTTTTCAAGGAATAAAAAGTTCTTCGTATCGAGTGGAAATTCCGGCTAGTTTCGTTCTAGGCGAATTGCCAGAGGACATAGGTATATATGACAGACAGCGTAAATCCGTACTTTGCTAAATGCATCGTTACAAAATGCCAACCCTTTTTAAAAAATGAAATGAGGGTGCATTTTTATTGCGACCCTTGGCTCTTATGTATTTTGACTAACTAGTAGAAAGAAACAGGAATAATTAATCCTGGAATGATGCGAATTTCAAAAATACAAACAAAAGTGTCCCAGAGATACATTTAATGAGCAGAACGGGAATAAACCAAAAGCTAAGCTAACTTTAAGCAACAAATAATAATAAATGGTGGGCTTTCTCTTTCTCTCTTGAAAAGATGTACATACATCCCACTGTGCAATCAGTTCTCTCGTTCTGGTAATCACGTTTTCAGCCTTCTGATATAAAAGACGTTTCTTCTTTTCTCCGTGATAAATTTCAGCATCAGTCCCTTCCCTGCTGCTGACATTATCCAAGCTACTAGCATTGCCAAAACTTATGTTCTGCATAAAACGTCAATAGTGTGTCAAAATGTTGAAAGCGTCATTAAAATTATAAGAAACGGAGTTTTTCAGCTGCCAATACTTACATTATGTACTTATGGCATTTCTATGATTTATTTAGCATGTTCACGTAGTTTACTTTACCGTTGCACTCCCACTTTGACTTCGTTGCATTTGCTGCTGCTCGTTAGGTTGGGATGCGGCCGATGCGGGCGGATGTAATCTAAGTTTACACCGGCATTATACTTGCTGCTTCTGAGTTTTGATGTTGAATGTCCATATGAAGGCGATCTGCCAACGTGCTAGCACATACAAACTACTGCCAGTAGAGACAAATGGATTTGAATCATCGACTACTACTACCTTTTTGGCGAGCTGCTATAATGAAGTTGAATTATTATTTACCGGAGGTGACATGGTGGAAATTAACGAAGCAGCGATTAAAATTAAAAACTTAAGGCAAGAACCCTATCAACTTTATGTATGTACTTGGTTTGAACTGGGTCTAGTGAATTACGGAATGTCCTTGCAACATAAAGAAGAGTTGAGATTTATACTATAAAGTTGTACATATTTAAAATTATTAGGATAAGTAGTTACAGAATGGGCCGTGAGGAAATGGTTTAAGGCCACTTTACACACTAGTCAGTCTGTGACATGTGCACTGTGCAGTCCCTGGCCTTTTTAGAAATGCTGTAAACGGTGCAAGCAACGTACTCTCTAGACTCTAAAGTAAAAGGAACCCCTCGTGGTTCTAGAATCAAGATCTACATCTGAGTACATCATGACTATGACATCATTTCTTCCACAGACTTTCAGAACATTCTGAATTATATAGTTATCAATATGTATGCATGGCTTTAACTAAAAATAATGTGACCATTACATAAAAGTGAGTAATGGAACACGACACGGATGTAAAAACACTTCAAATATCATAATACGCAAAAACGGCATTTGACATTTTTAAACTAGTGACTCTATTCATTCTTGGTTTCAGTAGTAGTAGGATAATCTTTGGAAAATCCATACATACATACAATAGTAATCTAATAGAAGTACTTGAGTTCAATAAAAAAGAAGCATTTTGGGGTAGACTGCTATTGTCAACCAAGATCTCTGCTAAAAGCGCGTCAGAGCTTGCCTCATATTTTACTACATGTGTTTCAGAGAAAATTTATCTTTGTACAGTCGCAGTCGGCTTACAACAATATTAGATTCCTTCTTAATCTTTCTTCTTTTTAAACGACATTATATGCTTTCGAGCATTATAAAGTTCAATGTGAATTAAAGAATTTACTGCACGTGTAACGCGAGGCGTTAATTTAATTTGAAATATTATCATGCATTTAAATAAGGCTAGAAGTCTCTTTAAGTCATTTTTGACATTTGTGCATATCTATCTTGTACCAAATATCGCGTTATATAACGTTTAAAAATTGTCTTTCCATTAACCTACCAAGGACCTTCACGTATGCACTAATAATTTAATGTTATTTTTACTTTTTCCTCTGCTTAGTAGAAAAGAAGATTTAAAAAATAACAATAACATTTTGAAAAATCTGACGTGATGCATACACCCACACCATATCTACTGAACAACTGCAAAGTTTGAAAAATACGGGATTGTTATTTAAACACACATCCAACACCCTACCATCCCGTATCTAAAAAGCAAAGTAATTGTAAAAAAAAATAAGTTATCTATCGTATCGTACAAACGGGTAATGCTGATTGTACGTACAGCGTACAATCAACTTCACTCTCATCAAAAATCCATGTACGTCAGCGTAAACGTTCGGAAGCTTTTTCTATGGATGGTTTCTAAAAATAAATCGGTTCTTTGTATCTATAATGGTGTCTAAAAATAAAAAAATGCTATACCAAGTTGAACTTAACTAGTGTTTAAGAGAAAGATGACGAGGAAACTTTTTTACAGCAGACATGTACATATCATGATGATGATGATTATCATCGTGAGTGGGTTCGCGGAAAACAGTGTATTGACTTAATGATATTGTACTTTTTAACATTTCCAAACTCGAGAGTGAAGCCAGATGAATTTCCTGGCATGACATTACTACTATTACTATGAAAAGTTTTAGCTCTGACATGGATTATCTTTTCGAAAAGAAGAAGAAGAACTCTATTTGAAGTCATTGCCTTGGCTTTGTTTATGTGCAATTTGTATGTATCTATCTATAATCTAAGCAGTGCCAGCCAGAACTACTGTAAAGCACGGAGAAAATAGGTCGTTATGTGTCGTTACTACTGAGTTGTTGACTGTATCACACATCGTCACACGGTTGGAAGTTTAGGAATGCCACGCCAAGTTTTTCTATATTCCTCTTTAAAAGACCAAATGTAATTCCTCCCACTTTATTCCGTTATTGGTGGAGTGTAAGATTTCGTCATATTGGGAATTGAGCAGAGAATACGCATAACAATTTTTCTCTACTACTACTGATCACACAAGAACTAGTTTTATTCCAGAATACTGTTCACTGACATCATTCTCTTCTTGGCGTTTAAAGCACGACGACGATCAGTGTAGCATCGTTGTAAATTGGGTGAGTAAAAATGGTCTAGGTTTTTACATTTTCGTGTTGTCAGTGTGTTGCTCATGTTTTGGTTAAAAAGCTCATGTAATAATTTTTGTGGGTATTTTTTTTATGGTTCTCAGGTTCGGATGTGATGAAAAGTGCATTATTTGTTATTTGAGTGCTTTTAATAATTCGTTAAAAGAATATGTGAATTGGTGATTTTATTGACAATAATTGGAACTGAAACAAAGAACATTAAGGCTTTCCAAGAAAACCGTTTAGAAAAATAGTAACTTGAACGCATATTAATTATGGCAGAACCAAAAAAGCTCAATCCCGCTGTGGAAAAGTGCATCAACGCACTACAGTCAGCACAAAATGATTCCGAGAAAATGGCTGCATTGTTCCTCGTCACAAAGGTGGTGAAAGGATCCAAATTAGGTCGTGAAAGTAGACGTGCCCTTTTTGCAGCGATTGGATTCAAATTTATCATGAGACTTCTCAACGCTCCGGCGTCCCCTGAGGTTCCTTCTACGTTGTACAAATCCGTTGCTCTGAATGTGCTAACTGCATTTTGCTCAGACCCGGAAATTGCAGAAAATCCAGAAATGCTTGCAGCTATCCCTACATTTCTCACTGTAATCGAGTCTTGTGACGAAGGAAATGAAGACGACGATCAGCTTCTCATGGTGGTTAGTGAAGCTTATCATTGTTTAAAGTGCCTTGCTTCGGTAGATAAAGGAAGAAAGGCGCTTGTTGAGGCTGGGGCAATTGAAAGACTGACCAATTTGTATGCAGATCAAACATTCAATTCGGACGAGGCGCTTGAAATTATATCCCGTGTGGGATCCAAGTTGGGCTCCAGAACTTGGGAAAAATCACCAGACGGACTGTTCGCCGACTTAATGCAGCGTCTTTCCTGCCAATTTGAAGTTGACCAAACTGACCAGAAATTTGAAGTGTGTTCTCTTATTGCTGGTATTGTTCCAACTTGTAACCAAACCGTCGAGCAGCTGGAAACTGTTGGCTGGCCAAGATCACTTTTAAAGGGATTGACTGATATTCTTACCAGTAAAATTACTGAAAAACAACGAAACCCAGCATTGCGTTTAGCAGCTGTTACACTTACTACATTGGGAGTGGATTGGGTCATCAAAACTGAAGATGGACCAGAAGCATACCAGTTTCTCATTTTATTGGTTCATTTAAGCTGCATTGAAGTACGAATGTGCTTGGAAGACCGATCCGTGGATAAAGTCGTCCAAAATGATGAACTAATAGGAGCATGTTATGCCATTATTGAGACCACAGTTCGGTTTATGGCTGGCAATCATTTTGAAAATCTGGATGAAAAGCAAAAAGAGCAAGTGTTCAATTCCTTAAAAGGAGCAATGTGGGCTATTTTAGGATTCATAAATTCTGTTCAAAAGGAAGCTGTAAAGAATCCAGATAAGTTTTGGGATAACAGAAAGAAGCTGTTGGCCTGTGCTTCTGTTCGTTGCTTGGCTTCTTGGTTAGCAGATGAGGCAGCAAGCATGAAGGAAGAAATGTTTAAACATCTCCCTTTCATCCTCGCATTAGTATTTGAAACTTTTCAAGATGAAGAGTATAATCTCAACCCAGAGAGCCAAGTATTGGCGGAAGTGGGCAAATGCATAGAACCAATAATGCCCGAAGTATTGGTCGTTCTTTTGCCGGCGCTATGTCATTTCACTGCTGAAGATAGAGGAGTTCACATGCTACTCGATTCAGGAGGGGAGGAATTTCTCAGTCGATTTTTAACACACAACTGGTCCGTTTACAAAAACTTGCAAGAAATTCTGGAAAAGAGGCAACGACCAAAAAAAGTAAAGAAGACACAAAAACCATCAGATGATGATGAATGCCCGCTGAGCAACGACGAGCTTAAGCGTACGCTTGGCCGACTTGGTGTGGCGATAATGAACACATGCAACTTGTTTATCAATGTCATTGTGCTCAGCCCAGATATGGTAGCGTCAAACGCAATATTTCAGCAAACAATGAGGTGGGCGTTCAATGCGCTACCGCTGTTATCCAACACGGAGGATGACTTGCCGTTGCTGTCTAACATTTCATCATTAGGCTTACTCCTACTCATGCATCTCACAAAGAAAACACTTGAAGGTAAGGAAATGGGAGATAAACTTTCACCAGAAGAAGAGTTTCTCTCTGCACAACTCATCTCTGGAGCAGACAATGCTGCATTTCGTTTCGGAAAATGTGTCGTGAGATTTGTCTGGGATGCTCATTTACCCGATGAATCTGTCAGCCCTGCGGATCTTGTCTTGACCAATAACTACAGAGAAACATGGAATGAAATTAAGGAGATGTGGTTCCTCAGCTTGCAAACAGTGGCAACACTTTTGGAAACTCTACCGTGGTTGGCAGATTTTTGTGCAGAGAGTGGCTTCTTAGACGCTCTCATTCAAAACATTTCTATTGCGTACAGAAGTAAAATTGATGCCACTGTGCTGTCCGCATATGAGGATTTATTTGTTGCCGCTGTTAAAAGTACGCCCAAGGCATCCACTATTATTAAAACAAAGGGAGCAGCGTTGGCCAAAAGTCATCACTTGAGAAGTTTGCTAAGAGCTCTTAAAGAGATAGAGCTTGCTGCGGATAAAAAATAGGTTATTTTGTAATTTTAATATGCATAATAATTGTGCCTTATAATACTAAACTATGTTTGTGGAATTAAAAATTTCTTTTTAAGCATAAGATAGAAATATTTGATATTATGTATTTGTATGATTTTATTTAGCTAAATTTGCAACTGTTATTGTCCTCTTGGTGGCAACGTCACTTTAATAAATTATCTATTTCTAGTCGTTTGATTATATTAGGTACTATTCATTCAGCTACAACCATGAACCATGTACATTTTTGTTTCAATTTCTAATAAACGTCCAGAATTTATGTGCCCTTAACACGAACAAACGGATTGAATGCTAACGATTGAAAACCCGATGTGTGAATAAATTTATTGTTCATTTTTTTGTAATAAAAATCCTTTGTGATAATGAAATGGAGCTTTCTTTACATATCTGCTTTTTAGAGATATCACCAATTTGTTATGAATCATGAACATGCCTACGCTGGATGGATGGATGCAAATATTGTGCGAACGTCATTGCAGTATTGATTAAACATAGAGAATGTGCTAGTAACGTATACCATTTCATTTCTCATTCATTATTCTTCCTGATCCCAACGAACTATAGATACCATTGAACTTCATGCTTCATTATTCTTTTATCAAATAACGATTATTTCAATCAATATCAATTTCAAAGAACTTTTAATGACCGAATTTTCCCTGATCATATTCAAAGATAAAAAATCTGTTGGGGTTTTAAACCTTGTTTTAGTGACATCATCCAGCCTTGGTGAAAATAAAAAGAGTGTAAAGTGCATCTTTAATGAGATGCAGATAAAGTAATTCAAGAGTGATTTAAGTAATGATTCCTTTCCATGTTCATTTCCTTTAAAATTTTCATATTAATAAACTCCAGTTTTATGTATTCAAGAGTTACGCAAGGTGATTGTTTGCGGTACAACTTGCGTTGCGCAAGGGTTGAACTTTGATAATTTTGACATGGGCAAAAGTAAGTTTCTAAACTATTCAACCAGGGTGCAACTTAAATCAATAATATACCATTAAAATGAGAAAAACTGTGTGCTACAAAGTCGTAATAATTACAAAAATGAAATACGCGTAAATAATTGTACATATGATAAATATATTTAAAATTCAGTAACAATAGAATTACTCCGAAAACGGTCGGAACACAACGAAGGGGAAATTCACTCCTTGGAAGAGCTTGCATTACATCAAGAGAAACTGGAAAAAATTGAATTACTCGACAAGGCTTGTAGAAACATAAAAATTCTTCTGCTTCAAAACAACGTAATCAGCAAAATAGGTATTGATTCGTCCTTTTCATAATTAACCCTAGCAGTCAAATTGGCATTGGAAAAAAATTTGCTTTTTCAGAGAATGTTAGACGCTTAAAGAACCTGGAATACCTCAATTTAGCATTGAATATCGTTGAAAAGATTGAAAATCTTGAAGGATGCGAACCTTTAAAAAAGTTGGATCTTACACTTAACTTTGTGGCAGAGTTAACCTCGGTCAAGTCATTGAGTGCATTGTCCCAACTTGAACAATTGTATTTTAAATATTTTAATTGTGTTCATATAATTATTGCGCATGTTAAAGGAAAACTAATACCTATGAGTTCTCTAGAAAATATATTTGTTTTAAAAGATATCTTACAGGAAATCCATGTCAGGATTATTCCGGGTACAGAGAGTATGTAATTGGCGCCCTTCCACAACTTAAGTCGCTAGATGGGCGAGAAATAACTCAAACTGAAAGAATTCAAGCATGCCAAGAATTTGACAAGTTGGAAAGTCTCATTAAGCAGCAGCAGAAGCATTTTATTGGTAATCATGCATTTTGTAAGAAATAAAAATTTCAAAATATTCCTAACCGTTTTCTCATGGGACTGGATTGCAGAAAGTAAAAATCAAGATAAAAGTAAATATCACGAGGAAGTTACATCAACAGATATTGTTGAATGTGCAGCCGAAAAGAAAAAAGTTTCTGCATATCAAGACGATGATGAGGATAGGTAGTTAAAAACTAGTCAACAGTGAAAATGTAAAACTAAGTTCAAATAATTTTTAATAATTTCATTTTCCAGTGAATTTTGGAATCAAAAATCTCCCGACACTCCCGAAATTCGAAAAGAAATGATACGACGGTTAGAAATACAAGATGAGAAGAAAAAGCCAACGGACACGAGAAAGGTTAAGCAACCTAGAAAATTGACAAACATTGATGGGAAACCTCTCAACATCAACGAAGCCAAGGTAAAGTTTTTCCTGAGTGACGAATGGGAGTCAAATCAATTCGTATTGGACTTGGCTGTTCCCAAGTAAGGAGGAAAAATATATTCAATTTTCATGTAAATGTTAATATAAAAATACAAGCATATTTCTAAACAACTACAATATGGTAAATACCGGAAACAGACACATGTGTACTACACTAATTGACGCAGATGTGCAACCTTTTCACGTAAAAGTTTTAATGAAAGAAAAGATTTTCCAGCTAGTATTGCCTGAAGAAATTAAACCAGATTCAAGCTCTTGTCAAAGATCACAAACAACTGGTCATTTAATTGTTACGATGCCTAAGGTAGCATTTAACATTTGACTACATGACTTTACATTTAATATGTAAGAGTTTAAGTGTGAATTTTGGTTCTTTTATCAGGTATATGATACTAGGACTGCATCTTTGAATTCAAGTGCTGGAACAATTGACTTACGAAGCAATGTTGGGTAACTTTTTAGCGCACATTTTTGGTATATCTATTCTATTTCTATATATACAGTTTTACTCATTTTAAATAAATCATGTAAAATAGTTCTAGCTCTAGCGGTTGTTTAAATACACTGCCGAGCTCCTTGAAAACCGAGCCGGTACTTTC
>JAHZMT010004436.1:0-22628 GCA_027743785.1 Sinhomidia bicolor | reverse complement strand
TTAAAAAATTGCGCTAATTTTTTTTGGCAAAATGTGGAAAAAGGAGAGCTAATAAAAATACTGTGGTATTTGTGGAGGAGGCGGTGGTAGTACTGCGCGGTGTAGTGAGGCTGGTGGTGGTGTATATAATAGCTGTGTGCATTCAATTAATTTTTGTATCGAATGTGAATTAAAATTTTAAAAAAATATATTTTGAAATCTGTTAAAATTATTGGACCTGCACTGTCTGAGCTCTTGAGAAGAGTTTCAAAACTGAAGTTACTCGAGGTGGTTACTAGAAACTATGTAGTGGTGGTGGTGGAATCACTGGGAGGTGGTGAAGGTGGAGGTGATTCCTACAAGTACATCTATCACGAGGATGAGGAGGATTATGCTGGGTCACCGAAAAATGTTCCTGTTTCTCCTTATCATGCCCAGCATCTCCCCGTCAATTCCTCACCACTTCAGCATAATAAACTTTATTATTTTATGAGATATAACGAGCATACAAATATTTTTGCAAGTCAGTTACTACAAAAGTGCTGTATTTATAAAAATAATAAAAAAATAATAAAAGCGGAAAGAAATGGATAGACGACCTGGTTCATCCGCCCCATCACATCCCTCGAAATCCCAGAATCTTCTGCGTTCCTCCGTGTCCATGTTCATTGAAGACTCCAGAATAACAGCAGTAGCGAATGCGGAACCTCCTCCGTTGCCTTCAGCGGTAACCAGACGACCTTCGTATTTTTCTGTGACTTCGTACACGTCGTCGTCATCCACAACCACAGCACCTGGAGGAATGGGGTCGTCATCCTCCTACTTAAGGCCAACATTTTGTCAAATTTCCGCCTCTCTACCTGACCAGCAGCGAATACCCTCTGCCCCGTCAACACCGCTGAGACCCCGCGCATGTTCTTCCAGTCCTGTCAGGTTCCCGGGACGGGAATTCATTCATAGTATTATTCGAGAGGATGAAGAACTGATAAGTAACACGCCCTCCTCCCTACTAGGAAGAGGGAGACGACAACCACCTCCGCCTCCAAGCACGGTGAGAAGAAGATCAACACTCAGTGTGGAACCTGTCATGAGCTTTTTGAGTGTTAAGGAAGCACTACCACCAGTGCGGGAGGATAGGGCGTATACATCTGTAAACTTGACGCTGAGAACACCTTCAATTGGCGGTGGAGGAGGAGTAACTGCTGGTAGTAGTAGTGGAAGTGGTGGTGGTGGCACGGTGATACGTACTGCTGGTGGCGCAGGATCAATGAATGTGGTGAATACTGTGAACGTGAACATGGGCGACGGGGGGACAACATTTAGACATGTGCATCGTCATCATTCTTCAGCAGCAGGGGGAGTAGATCCTTTGGAGGAAGTGGATGAGGAGGGAGAAGACAATGCGAATATACCTGCAAGTTCTCAGACTAATTTAATGTACTCTAGTTATTCCAATTCGAGGGATGGGTTTGAAGCCCAAGTGCAAATCCAGTTTGGTCCTAATGGCGGCACGTTTACCGCTTGTAGGAGGAGAAATCATTTTGGTGGTTGTGTTAGTAGTGGTGGGGATGATGTTGGTCATCAACAGGAACGGCAAGAGCATCTCCTTCATCATCACCACCATCACCATCATAACATTTCCTTTAGACAGCAAATGAGCACTGGTAAGTGCTGATGATACTGCTTTCGATATAGAGATTCGCACAGTTTGGGGGATTCCTCCGCCCATATTAACTGTTATGTTCGTGTCAAAGTCTTTTATTAATTTAATAGTAAAGAAGACATATATGTTATTTCAGAAAAAGTGCAATGCACTTTGTTTTTAAAATTAAGTAACTAAGCAGCTCAACTAACGTGTATTTTTGAAACTATGGCATTTAATATTTAAATTGATCACAAGATTTGAAAAATTCAACCGATTAAAATGTTAAAAGAATTCTGTGGCTGCAATTCCTATGCAATTAAAACGTGGAATATACGTCCAAAGCTGTTGTAAGATTTAAAAAAAGGTGGCAGGCAACGTTGGTTGTGCGTCGCACGGCGTGTCGTGTATAATAAATCGCAGTAGTTTTATTTTTCGAAAAATAAAAAAATAAAACGCTGCACGTGTATTTCCCGTTCATTCACTTCAGTCAGTCCGTTTCGACTAAAATCTGTTAGCATTTTTATATATTTTTATCGTGCTATTAAAAATCCGTTTGTGGTAAGTAGCAGATTCACACGATAAGCGTGTTAAAAAGAAATATGAAGGAGAAACAAAATGGTACATGCATCACTACTCGTTGTAGCAGCAAAAGATAATGTATATAAATATATTTTTAAAACCGAATATTTTTTCTTGTCATTCCACGCAGTAGTGTGATACTACTACTATTATTACAATTTTAAATTTAATGAAGTAAATACATAGATAGATTCAAAAAAGATATATTTTCCAACTTTTGGTTGTCATCCGTCCGTTTATCATGATGATGATAACTAAAATTAAAGTATTTGCAAAAAAATCCAGCTGAACAAACAACAGCCGGGATTAAACTTTCAATTTTTAAATTTGATTTTTAAAAACGTCTTGTATTTTTTTCAGATTTGTTGTCTGCACAAAGTGAACGGAAAGAGAAGCTCCGAACAGCGATTCAAGCTCGTCACTTTCTTCTCGCCAAACTACAAGGAGAAATTGGTCAGCTACGAAGTCAACTTGAGCTGAAAGGCTCATATTCCGAGGTACGTGCTTTATACTCTGCTCCTTGCTTTTTTTGTCGATGTATTTGTGACCTTCAACCCAATCCGCTATTATTATTCTAGTAAAAAATAATATACGTATATAATAAATAGCGTACCAAACATGTTGTAATAATAATAATAATATGCTGCTATGGTACTACTGTACTCTATTACCTTGTCTCTTTTTTAAAAAGTTATATAGTTTTTTTATGAATGAACCCTCCACTGCTTCGCTAATGACTCCGTAAACACGTAAAATGTGACAACCATAACAATACGACATTATCTTATATTTTATTCACTTATGTAAAAAAAACTTTACTTTTAAGCATTTAGTTTTTTTAAACGTGGTGCAAAAATATCGTTTTTTTCTCTTTTCTTCTTTCTTCTCGGCAACAGTCTGGGGGCGGCTGGGTGGCAAAAAAATATCTGTATATACACGTATATATTTTTTTTTTCTATTCGCCTGCCAAAAAAACAACAGAAAAGTCAAATTGACTTGTTTCTACTGAATATTATTATTATTATGTATATTTATATGGTTCGGTTGGTTGTGTGCTGTTGTGGTGCTGCTAGTAGTGATGATGATGCTACAACACTGGCGCTGATCATATGAAACGAATGAGTATGAAAAGATAAATGGCAATTGGCAATTTATGCTATTATATTTGTAAGGCGAGATATTATATAAGTTTTTTTACTTTTGGCTGTTATGTTATAATGGAGCGTGCACTTGATTTTGGCAAAGTTTATCTATTTTTATCGAAGAAGGAAAGTCGCCAATGCCAATATCTACTGTGCGGTTGTCATATGACGTGAAAAACGCTGGGTTGGATGGTGTATCCAAAACTTTTTTGTTTTGAATAAAATATTTTTTGGGAGGTTGGAATATGTAGAGCTTTTTTGGGCTTTGGTGTATCTATTGATTTATAATAACAATAATATTTAGTTGCTGAGAAGATATTGATTTTAATAGTTTTTTTACTAATTATATTTTATTTTCAGCTTGAGAAATTGAAACAAGAGAATCAAAGACTGCGAATTGAATGCAACTTTATGTCAAGAGAGGTGGATCTCTATCAGCATGGTAACGTGCCGCTGGGCGAAACAAATGAGGAATTTTATCAGGGAATCAATCCGGGACAAAGCCTTAATGCCTTGTTTGGCATAACAAATAATCGACGAAAAATTGGAGGACCGGGAGGACAGGCACCACCAAGACCACCACCTCCAAAGTTTCTCCAGAGTCCAACCACTCCCACTCAACTGTCATCCAATGCAAACACACCATTATCTGCAACTGCCAAGGACTTTGCAGACGAGTTGCCAGTTGACGGAGAGTGGACCTGCTCCATGTGTACATTCCAGAATCATCGAGACTTAGGTTGGAGATTTTGAATAAAACGAATTGCTTGTTGTTATTTATTTTCATGAGTAATTCGAACTCGTGTTAACCCTGTTGCATTCAAATATTTTTATGTACTAAAAATATAATAATATATTATTTTCCTTTTTTTCTCTTTTAGACTTTTGCGAGCAGTGCCTAATGGTTCGGGTGAAGCAACCACAGCATAATCAACAGCAACAGCAGCCAAATCAACCGCATCTTCATCATCATCATCAATTTAGTCATCCGCATGGTCCTAGTAAGCTATTAGCTATAAAAGTTTAGTTTTTTCTAAACAAACATCGTTTGATACATTACGGGGCTGTCCATCAGTTTGGTAGTGTATTAATTTATTTGTATAGTTCCAGTCTACAAATTTTTTTTCTCTCTCTCTTTGAGTTTAGAATTTATTACCAAGTTACAAATGTACATACTAAATATCAACATTTTTACCAATTTTTTTCCATTGGGATACCATTCTCTGTTGTAGATGATGCCATACAACCTTTTAGTACATTTAGTGGTAGCAGTTAGTGTTTTGGATTCCAAAAATGTTGTTTCTCAAAACTAGTAAACAGAGAAAAAGAAGGATTATACGGAATTCCGTAGACAAAGTAAACAAAATTACATAAATTTTATTTTGTCAACTTTGAGAAAATAAGTAGAGTAAGAGAAAAAAACAACTAGTCAAAATATTTTTATAGCTTGGTAATCATCATCGTTATATATTCCTGCAAAACAATACGATATTATATTATGATATCATGTAACTTGCAAGCTTCCATTTTCTGGGTATTTTTGGATGGTTAATAATAATAAAATAATGGTCGTGGTAATTGTAATGGGGCGGTTTGCCATTACAACAAAAATATATATCAACAAACCTTTCCACCGTTAGAAAAAAATAATTTAAATAAACAAAATGAATTTCTCTTGTTTAATGTACAGTTTTAAAAGTGTGTGTGTGAGAGCGCACTACTGTAATTTGTAATTACATTATTACGGTTGAAACTTATTTTGTACAATGCAAAATGTAAATAAGTGTGTCGCTCTCAGAAATAGGTAGACAGATAGACCAAAAGAATTTTTTTAACTTGATCAACATGATGGTGATCATCATCATCATGATCATCTTGATATTATTATAATACAACGACAACAACAAGCAAGTAGTGTGTAGTCTGAACAGTAGTAATATTATGATGATGACGACGATATTTTTGCTGGCCCTTCTAATTTTAGAAATGCCGTACACATAGTTAGCAAGTAGGAAAATAAAATAAAATAAAAAAGAGTGTGTGTACTAGAGTACAAGTTTTATAATAGCTTAAAAGCCAAAGTGAAGCCAATGAGCTGAGAAGATGTATATGGACAGATAGAGCAACATAACATAACACACACACAGCAACATATTTTTCTAGTAGGAGGATCGGATGGTAAAAGTTTAAGGCAGATATAATAATATGACGTTAGTGAGTGAGAAGGAAGAAAGCTGTTGCTGCTTCTGCTGCGTTTCTTTCTTCTGATGAAAAATGCATTCCTCCTCGAGAGTGTCGTCAATTAATGAGCACTTCACACCTATTCGCATTCCATAGCCAATTTTTTTTTCTTTTTGCGGTTTGTACTATTAATGGGGCAGAAACATGTGCCATTTTTTCCTTCTGTTTTCTGGCGAAATGAAAATAAATAAGAAAGTTCAGAAGAATAGTTAATAGTAGTGTATGTATATTATGTCTGTTTTTAGCTGATATAATAATAATAATATTTTGGTGGATGTATTTAATTTTTTGGGGGAATAGGGGCTATTCCTTAGTAATGAATGGGTTTAAAAAAATATTTTGTACAAGTTTCAAAATATTATTATGTAATCATTGGATTAAAAGGTCGTGGACAAAACATACGGATTCGAGTTAGGAGACATAGTCGTCGTCCTCATCATCATCCTTTTGATGGGAAGAATGAACGGTTTACAAATGAACAGGAGGATGAGGGTGGTGATGGCGATGATGTTGATGATAATAATGATGAGGTGCAGCAGCGGCGACGATGTCAGAGACAGCAACAGAGACGGGTTATTCATTCCTGGGTTTTGTGACAATTCTTCTTCTTCCTCCGCTTCGTCTTCGTTGAAAATATGATATGTCACTTTGGTGCTGCTGTTGCTGCTGCTGTCAAGTGCAATTTGGGGTTTTATATTGAAAGGTGCATTTAGAAAAAAGGCAGGCAAGATTATTATGAAATATATATTTTATAGTGTTGCTGGAGTTGAGTGTGCTGCTTGCTTAAAAAATTAAGCATTATTATTATTATTATTTTTGCTTGGAGCAGAAAGGTGTGTGGTACGCAGTAATAATTCTAATTGGTTGTGAGTTAAGTAATTAATTAATAAAATAACTTGGCAACATTTTATCAGTGTATCAAACCGACAAGCTAGCAGGTTATAACGTTAGAATTTTTTTTACTAAATAACGAGGCTACAATACAATAATGGTCATTTAATGTGGCTAAGTTTTTCAAACGTTTTTAAATTTGTAAAACGGATTGGGTTATATTCTATAAGAAAATATTTTGTTCATTTTTAAATTGCAGATTAAACTCCGGAACTCTCTCTTACACACGAGGATGTGGCCCTAACAATTGTGGTAATGGAAGAAAGGAACATCGTTGAATAAATATAGTAACGTCACCGGCTCGTTAAATTATAGTATAATTTTTGAAACGTATTTTATGGCAAAGGGCAAACATAAGTTATGTGAGTATGTTAATATTAAGATTTTTCATCGATACGATTAATATGTCTTGTATTTATTTGCGAAAAGATATAAACTTGACATTCCTGAATAATGCGGAAATTTTGTTTGCTATATGAGAATGAGGAGATAATAATATATTCTTCAAATTAATATTTTTAGTAATAAAATAGTGGGGAGAATATTCAAAACATAATGTTCAAAATGATTTTATTTTATTTATTTATTGCAATTAATTTTGTAAAAGGTCTAGATATAGTAATAACATGTGATATTTAAAAAAGACTTAATTGTTGTGCCAAGGTCGATAGTCAACATTAGTTTAAGCAAAACCAGGAGCACCAGGGTATCCAGCGTTAGCACCACCGGGTACAGCTTGTTTCCATGCATCAGCTCCCGCGTCCTGTCCAGGAACCAACTGACCAGCGCTTTGTCCAGGAACAAACTGGTTTTGTCCTGGTGCCTGAATGCCTTGTCCAGGACCAAACTGGTTTGGTCCTGGCGCTTGAATACCTTGTCCAGGACCAAACTGGCTGTTTTGCCCTGGCACTTGAATACCTTGTCCAGGACCAAATTGGTTGTTCTGTCCGGGTACCTGAAGACCTTGTCCAGGAACAAACTGACTATCCTGTCCTGGTACTTGAGCCCCTTGTCCAGGATAAGCTCCATTAGCGCCACCGGGTAAAGCCTGCTGCCATGCGTCAGGTCCGCCAGCTTGTCCGGGGTTCTGTGGAATGCCGCCAGCTCCCGGGTATGCTGCATTGGCTCCATCAGGAATAGATTGACGCCAGTTATCTGCAGGATTGCCTTGGGGTCCTTGATATACTCCGTTGTTCCAACCTTGGTTAGCTGGGTTAACTGCTTCCGCTGCAAGTGGCCCAGCTTGTGAAGCTGGATTCCATCCTTGGTCTTTGAACAAAACCAAAATGTTAAAAATTATTATTGTTCCATTTTTAATTCGTGGTTGATTTAAAGCATTAATTGTAATTTTCAAAGATTCCTTCGAAGTACTTACCAGGATTCTGTGGACGGGCAAGACAAAGAGCCGCAATGTTAACCAAAAAAGCCAGCAATGGGTACATTTTAGCTGTAGAAAGTAGTGACGTTTTTTGAAATAAAATACCTATATGGATCCCGTACTTCGTAAAATACAGCAAAATCTAGTTTACTTTTTCTCTGTAACGCAGCCTTTATAGAAAAAAGTTATTGGCTTGTAATGCTTTCATCCACGTAACAAGATTAGCAATTAGTAGTATTTAATTAGACAATAAAATCAAAAATGCAATTAATTTCTTGTACGTTACATAAAAGTGGGAGTTGTTCACAACGATTACGTCAAACTTCAGTTTTTATGGATTGAACGTGACAAAATTTAATGCCTTGAATGTCTGTATTGTTTTAATTTGATGATTATTGAGTGATTTCGTCGTTATATGTGTATTGTGTTTAAGTAGAATCAATGCAAGATAAGAGAAAGCGAGCTGGTAAAATTATAGTACAATTTACTAATTAATCTTTTACGTATGTATGAGTCATTTGAGAACAAAAGGAAAATTACAGTTACGTAAATAGCTATTTATTATTTCATTGGCCTAATTAAATTTTATAATCGTATGGTATGCGTTGAATATATGTACATGTATAGGTAGGAAAAAACTAACGTAACATTTAAATCTACTTTGTGGAATTGCAAATTGAAATGAATTTGCGCGTGTTATAATGGATGTAAATTTCCGTTTAGATTGAATTGAATTGCAGGAGAGTCTACATTCACCTTCAACTTATCACCTCGTTTCGTCGTAATATTTCTCAAAATGAATTATTCGGTGTAAACGGCCTTTTTGCATTTATAATAACCATCATTATAAGACAAGTTATCATGACTAACAAATATGCCCAAATTTATTTGACACGATTTTAACATTGCTTTTATAATTACCTACATTTGGAATATTATGTGGATTTGAAAACTACAAAAATGATTAGGCTTAAAGTAACTGAAAGCTGTCAGAAGCAAGTAAAGTTTGAGTATGTATTACAAGAATAATTAATCCACAATTGACATCAATGCAATGCCAAATTTACAAGACATTTTCATAATTATACAAAGTTGACAAAACTTTGAGAATTCGAATTCATCATGTACATAATAATCAGCGTAGTTTATATATACCAGTCTGCCTTTAATTAACAGTAGAAGTAAATGTAAAGAAGTTGTAAAAATAGTATAGTAAACTACCGAAAGCTAAAACTATACATCAAGAAAAAAAATCATAATATATATTTTTTGTCCTTCCGTCATCCAAACACGATAAACTTAATGACCATACATCTTAACCAGAGGATAAATAGCTTTCATAGCTTCCTCCACATCCTCCATAGATTTCGCTCCAGTCATCAGGACAGATCCAGTGCAGAATATGATGGCCTTGACTCTTGGATACTCGAGTGGGATAATCAACCCAGAGAACAGTTCCGGCTCGTAGCTAATGAACAGAAATGGAACTAATATTTTATTGAATAAATTAAGAGAGCTACAACTAGTTACTATAGTAGAACTTACCTCAGTGGTCCATACAGCTTGTTCTTGGCAAGATGATGGATATGTTGCGAGTGTTCTCTGCTATGACTTGTAGGTCCAGCTGACGTCCAACAGTAAAAACAGCCCCAACAGCGAGAACTCGTGGTTGGAAATCCGGAATTGTTGGATCATTTTTCCAAGGAGCATTTTCTTCGATAGTCTCATCAGTATCGTTTGCCGACAGTGGATCCAATTCGTAGCTCCACAAAGAATTGAACTCAAACGCAGGGGGACCACCGGGCTCCCCCTTTCCAACGCCCATTATGAAGTACGGAAGATTTTGTAAATCAAAATTTTTTGGGTCCACGCCTGAATTATCCAAAAGTTGAGTCAAGGGATCCTATGAAATTAAACGGTACGTAATGATTCTGTTATTAATTTTCATTAACTCCACTACTTTTAAAATTTGAATCACTAAAAATCGAACGTACCACATCACCAATAATTGATTCCAGCAGTTGATAATCGAAATGCCGCTCTTCTGCATCATCCCTCACATCATCATCATCATCATCATCATCCTCATCATCTGAGCTTATTTCTTCCGTCCGTTTACGACCACCAGATTTTGCATAGGGCCCTCTTGGTCCTCTCCTCTTCTTCGCGTTTGTTTCTGCTGTAGCAGTCTTCTTTGCAACCTCCTCGCGCTTCTTCATTGACTCCTCCACTTTATCCTTCCAATTCTCAATTGAGTACTGTGCCCTCTCAACAAAGTGCAGCTTTGGAGCTGGTTTTCTACGCTCAGACGCCAAAGTTTTGGAACGCCGAACCACGCTCCGCTCCTCCCACGGCTTCTTCACTGATAGTGGAACAACCATCGGGACTAACAATCCATCATCGCTACCAGAAGACTCAGCGGTGACAGAAAAAGACAAGGGCACCCGCTCAAGTCTGGACGACGGTCCTGGCTTGGGTTCAAAAGCTTTACCTCCCCTTATAACTTTTCTCTCAGAACCAGGAGCGTAATCAGGATCCGTTTCCATTTCAGTTTTTAGTTTTCTCTTCATTCGGGGGGTAGAACGAGTACAAAACTCTGGAATCTCCATGATTGACTAACAATTTCCCCTCCAACTAGTTACAGGTGACCGGGTTTGCTCTGCAAAGTTAAGATTAAAAGTAAATAAACATGTTTTACCTTTTTTAAAATCTCTAAGAAACAAACAACAAACAAGAACAGCTATTTGTAAAAAAAATAATCATTCAATTAAGGAAAGAAATCATTAAAACACTTTAATACCACATAAACATAATCAGTAATTAGTTAAACAGATGATTTTAAAGTTGACAATTACTTCACTGTTGTTTAAACATAATTAATTACCTCAGCAGTTAATTAATGTTATCCTCCTTGTGTCCACTTGTTACAGTTAACCGTTGAAAATAGATATTTAAAAAACACTTCAGTGAACTGTGCGTGAAATGAAAATTGTTATATTTTCTACCCGTTCTCTTCTCTTACGCACTCGAGAACCTAAATTACAAAACACTACAAAAATGATCAAAGGCGTAGAAAAACAGTGAACTTTCGACGACAAGAACGACTTGTGTGTTTATCTAGGCAAACTGTAGCTCAACAAAAGCAACAAGAAGTTCAGGGCATCCAGCGCATACACTCAAATGCTCGTCGTTGCTCGTGTGCACCTCTACCTCTTCTCTCTTCTCTTGTCTCTCTACAGATTTGACGGAAATGAAACTCGCGGGTTTTCAGTAAAACCCACATTCACTCGATGAGCCTGAGTTGTGAACATTTATGACTGGATTAGATGAAATAAATACTTTTATACTTACATGCCATAAATGCTAAAAATTCTATTTTACCAAGTACATCCCCCTTCCCCAACCTTAATTAGTAGAAAAGGCGAATTTTTAGTTTAGCATGAGCATTTTATTTGTTTATAGTTAACGTTACTCGGTTTTTTAAGATGCCCGGAAGTTCAATTTTGTATTTTTACCAGATTTTCCGTAATTTAATTTCTACAAAATAGATTTGTAGCTCAACCCTCGTCAGTCTACTTCTTTGAAGTTTGAGTTACCAAGGTTTTTTAAATGTCCGGTAGCCGAAATTTTTGATTTTTTGATTCTACATCTAGTTGGTATGAATACAGGTTTTCAGCTGGATACGCAATTTGGAATTCTAATTTTTTTAGACAAATACATGGATAGGCATACTTATATTAGTTAGACATAGCTTACATAAAATTTGCACCTTGTTCCATGTCATAACTTTTAATTGTTTAAGTGCTGAGCAGCAAAATTTTGCATATAGTGATTCTGAGTGTATAGGTAAGTAAAGTTATGTTACGGTTGAAAATTTGGGGGAATACAAAATTTTACCACGAGTTCAGTAAATGGATTGGCGAGCTGCTTTTTATGAATTACAATGGAACATAAATTGGCTATAATATTTAGGATTACAGTAATATTTTGAATCGTCTACAAAAGCGTCTAGCGTATTCTGAGAGATATAAAATCTCCATTTGATTGTCAGGTTGTCATACTAGGTTATAATTATGTAATGTAAAATACATAATTACTTTACAGCAATTTTCTACACTTTACAAATGTAGAAACGTCAAACTGGATTAAACTGACACGAAAGCGTGTATACATACATACAGCGTTCTAGTCCACCGTGCATAAAATGTAGATTGTCAACATGGTTTATAAATTAGTTTATTAAAGAAAGTAATTCCTTTTTATCGATCACTTTTTCTTGCCTTTGCAACGCAAACAAATTCAACTAGGGTTCATAATGTTTTACACGGAACATGTAAAACCCATGTAAAAAATTGTGCTCAATCTTAATGTTAAAATAGATAATAGAATTTTCAAAAAAATCTTCTTATAACTTTAAGATGTTAATTCAAAATATTATTAGGTCGCCCAAATCATTAGCAAATTTTCTTGTCATTTACTTTGACTTTACCTATTTCAGTTTCTGTAGTCCCTTCCGTTTTGTTTACGAGGAAAAATCCAAACAATACATACTTAAAAGGTCAAATTTTCATTCCGTAATTTATATACTTATTACCGGACTGCTTTCTCTATCTATAACTGCAAATCTGAGAAAAATTTTCTCCAACTTAACAACTGGACAAGTTACCAGTCCCGTGGTTTACTTTGAGTCTGTCCAACGTTCAGTAAATAACATATTCATGTTTACAATCATTAAAAAATTTGTCCTCAACCCATATCAATTTTTGGATGCTGTTAATTTCATTCAAAGTGAAAGTTCAAACTTTTCTAGTAAAAATGATGTGCAAATTGTATGTACTTTGTTTTCTTTGTACTTACAAATTTATACTAAACTTTCCAACATCATAGTTTACTTGTTTCTTACAGATTCAAAGTCGGGCTTTTATCAATCTTATATGCGGAGTGTTTGTGTTGGCCCCTTTGTATGTTTACAATAGGTTCGGCATACTTATTACATTTTTTGGAGGTGACGATACCCTCACAGTATGGAACCGTCAATTGGCAGATAGTCGTTACATATTCTTTTTGAGTAATAACGTAACAAGTGAGTTACAATCAGTCAAAAGAACTGACCAGTGGACAAATTTGGATTATGCGTGTGCAATACTTGGGTGGCTTGGTGGCGTTCAAAATTACGTTTTAAATTACAACAGCAATCTAGGTCTTCTGTTAGTCATTGTTACAGCTTGGACGGCAACACGCAACTTTATCCAAAAGTTGGAAACTAAAGGAAAATCAATTTTGAAAGCACCGCCACCGGAGTCTTCTGGCGACACGGGTATTTCCGTTGTCAAGTCTTTGATGATGACAGGAGGAAAAAATGTTGCATGGGAGGAGGTCTATCGGGATTACCAAAGCGTTAGAGAGATATGTGTGCGCGTTAACAAAGCGTTTGGTCCAATGGTTACGTTGTACTCTGCAGCGTGTCTAATTTTTCTGGCAACGGGAATGGACGATGTGCTCACAGCAAAGAACATTGCTGACCAAATAGAAATATCATTCTTTCTAGTTGGTTCAATTTTGATTTTCTCACTGTCCGCAGATGCATGCCATAAAGTATGAAAATGTCCCTTTTTCAGTTCAAAAATTTAGAAAATTGTACTAAACTAGTTGCAAATTTAACAATATACATAATATGCTTATTTATTAGATGGATTCTTTTCGAAGTTGGTTAAAAATAGACGCAAATAGACAAACTGTGGCACCTGATCAACTGCAGATTATACTGGATGAGCTGAGGGCTAAGGACATTGGAATAAAAGGGAGTGGCATTTTTACAATTTCCTATTCTCTACTATGGAATGTAAGTATACCCATATCCTACTAGTTTGTATTTACCATTCAACACCCTTTTGAAATCTAACCCATTTTTCCTCAACTGATTATATAACTTATTTTTAAAATAGATTTTGACCACTGTTGTCACGTACTTCATCATTTGTCTTCAAACCAGGCAGCAAAAATAAATAATATTTTTCAAAAAAATGTCCTCAAACATCGTTCAATTCAATCTACTAATAATAACTAATTATTAAATATATGATGGATATTTAACGCTCCATATTTGATCATAAAACTTTTTGACAATTCGTCCTTACTTAATTTTGTTACAATTGTATTTTTTTAAATTACGTTTTGAAGTATTTATTAAATGAGGAACATTGATAAAACCAAAAGAATAATTAAAACTAAAGATGAGCATGTAATTAGTCAACTTGCGAACGATTTCCGAAATAAATTTTAGTTTCTTTGGATCATGTTTAGTTTAAGTAGATTTTACGCTATTAATTTTAAAGCATAATATACGAATTATTTAAAATATCTATCATTATAATGTACTACATATGTTTAATGAACCGTAAAAGTATATTTTATACTATTGAAGCGTAAATAATACCTAGCTGTGTTTTCGCAAAAAAATCACTAACATTATGACTTATTACGACAGTTTGAAAACTGTTTGCTCACTTTCCATTAATTTTGTACACGAGGAAATCAACTTTGCAGCAAACGGAGAAAATGGAACTTGCATGTTTGATGAGCTGTTGAAAAATGATTTCGTTCCAGTGTTATGCCTGTGCACACTTCGTAAACAGCAAGTTCAATTTACCAGTGACGTGGTTATTGCCACTTTCATTGAACTAACAATCACCTTTCAGCATTCAAGTCCTTGTTCAACATTTACCCATTTTCATGTCTTTAAGTTATATTTACATGTTCATCATATTACTTTTTTAATAAAGTAGCTCAATGCTTCGCTACTTAATAAACTAAATGACAAAAATTTGAGCAAAAAATTGCGCAACATTTAATAGCCGCTTGTTGAAGCATCAAAGTAAATACTACCATTCTAATTTTTTCGTGGTGAGTAAAGGTATTTTGACTATGCCCTCCTTACATTTTGTAGTCCGTTTCTTTTCAAATTCATTGAACAGAATGAGCATTTTGTATTTAAAAGAACCACTTGACATTTTATCGGTTACTAGTTTTTGAACTCGTTTGTACTATTGAATATTGTTAATAAACTTTACCATTCCAACTGTATAGTTTAATATACTAAAAGCGCAATCTTTTCAAATTACTTTCATATGGGTTGGCTTCATTTACCCTTTTATTTCATCACGTCATTTCCTGAAAGTCGTTAATTATGCTCAAATGTCTAGTAGTGTTGCTTGTAAAGGAACATTTAGCATTTACATAATATTCTTTTATTGTTCACAATATTATTTATTATTCCTCAAATTAATTGATCCGTACTAATTTTGCAAGACAACAGGCCTAAAGAAAAATACAATTTGTGACTTAGCAAGCAGAACGAGTGGAAAAATTGAATACAAAAATTTACTATATAAAATTACCCCCCACGAAGGAAAATAAATTCAGAAGAGACAAAGTCATTTCAGTGGGAACAATTATGCCTCCATTGTTGTTACACTTATTCCTCTTATACTATATATTTATGTACAATGTGTACATATATTTTCACAAATGAAAATTGCTTTCATTTAGTGTCTTGCTTCGTAGTGTTTGCACTTTGTAGGTTGTCAGACTTCTTTACAATGATTTAATGTAAAATACTTCATCATGATCGAAAGCGTGTATACAGCGTTCTAGTTTATTGAGCACAAAATGTAAAAAATGTAAACTTAATTTATAAATTAATTCATTACATATAGCAACCTTTTCTAATCGATCAAATTTTCTTGCCTTTGGAATGCAAACATATTCAACTAGCAATTAGAATTCGCACTCACGTGAAGCAAGCGTAAAAAATGTGCTCAAATTGAGCAGTTGAAAATTATGTTAAAACAGATAGTAATATAATTTAATTTCGAAATGTTAATTCAAAATAATTCTAGATCCACAAAATCATTAGCAAATTTACTTGTAATTTACTTTGACTTTACCTATTTCAGTCTTTGTAGTCCCTTTCGTTTTGCTTACGAAGAAAAATCGAAACAATACATACTTAAAAAGTCAAATTTTCACTCTGCAATTTATACACTTATTGCCGGACTTCTTTCTCTATCTATTATTGCGGATCAGAGAAAAGTTTCCTCTAACTTAGCAACTGCACAAACTAACAGCCCTGTGTTTTACTTTGAGGCTGTCAAAATTTCTGCGGATAGTTTATTTTTGTTAATAATCACCAAAAAATTTGTACTCAACCAACATCAATTTTTGAATGTTATTAATTACATTCAAAGTGAAAGTCAAAGCTTGTATCGTAAAAATGACTTGCAAATTGTATGTATTGCTCTTTCTTTATACAGATTTACTCAAAAGTATCCAACATTCCACAAAACACACATTTTACTTGTTTATTTTTTTCCAGATTCAAAGTCGGGCTTTTATCAGTCTTTTATGTGGAGTGTTTGTATTTGCCCCTTTGTACGTTTATAATAGGTACAGTATAATCATGATGAGCATATTCGGAGGTGACGATACCCTCACAATATGGAACCGTCGATTGGCAGAAAGTCGTTACGTGTTCTTTTTGAGCAACAACGTAACCAGTGAGTTAAAATCAGTTGAAGGAAATAATCAATGGACAAATTTGGATTACGCGTGTGCAATATTTGGGTGGCTTGGTGGCGTTCAAAAGTACCTTTTTAATTACAACAGCAATCTAGGTCTTCTTTTTACCGTTGTTACAGTTTGGACGGCAACACGCAGCTTTTCCCAAAGCTTAGAAATTGACATGAAGCTTGCTAAAAGAAAAACAATTTTAAAAGCGTCGCCGGAGTCTTTTAGCGACACGGGTATATTTATTGTCAAGTCTTTGATGACGGGTGGACAAAGAGTTACATGGGAGGAGGTCTATCGGGATTACCAGAACATTAGAGAGTTGTGTACACGCGTTAACAAAGCATTTGGCTCAATGATAACCGTGTATGTTGCCTTGTGTCTGTTTTTTCAAGCAACGGGAATGGACTATGTGCTCACAGCAAAAAACATTGTTGATCAATCGGAAATATTATTTTTTCTAACTTGTTCAGTTTTTATTTTCTTACTGTCCGCAGATGCATGTCATAAAGTATGGAATTTGTCTTTTATAATTGAAAAATTTGAAAAATCAACCTTATCCAGATGTAAATGGAGCAATTTATGTTTAAAATATAATAAATAGATGGATTCATTTCGAAATTGGCTGAAAAGAGATGAAAATAGAAGAATTGTGCCACCTGATCAATTGCAAGTGATACTGGATGAGCTACGCGCAAAAGACGTTGGGATTAAAGGAAGCGGCATTTTTACAATTTCGTATTCTCTACTATGGAGTGTAAGCTTACAGACGAATTTACTTTCTATTAAGTAACAATTTTAACTTTCACCCCCACATACAAATCAACTGATTAATATTTAACCAATTTGTATATTTTGAATAGTTTTTGACAACTGTCATCACCTACTTTATCATATGTCTTCAAACGAGACAGCAAAGTAAATAGCTATGAAATGGTAAACGTCTTTTGTTTGGTAGTAAAATCTTTGAAACAATTTAATTCTTTAAGTAATAATGTCGTTGCACTACCATGTGAAAACCAAAAAAGTATGTCAACATGTATTTAACTTGTGAAAAATGTTTTTGTAATAAATTTTAAATTACTCGGCCGATTATGTTCACTGAAAGCAACACATTTTAAAAATATAACTTCATACTTCAAATAATATTTTAAGTGGATACTGAAAATATTTTATAATTTTTGGGCATAAATAATGCCTAATTGTTGTTTTGCCCAAAGTGTGTACCGGCATAATACAAATTGTTATTGGGGCATTTTGAAAATTACTTATTGTCAAATTATTGCATAATGGTTTCTTTCCACTGGAATGCATGTGCACAAACAACAAGTTAATTTAGTAATGACGTATTTATTTTTGCATCTATAGAATAACCATATACATCATTCAATCTCATGTTGAGCATTATATGTTTTCCATTTTAAGTCCGTTTCTTATTTTCACTGTACCTTCCCTCCTTTCATATAAAGCAAATGGCCAAAATAATCAAACCGGAAAATAAAATTTTTGCAACGCTTAAAAACCGCTCGTTGAAACATCATAGAAAATACAATCTTTCAA
Organism: Sinhomidia bicolor; assembly: GCA_027743785.1. Classification (NCBI taxonomy): domain Eukaryota; kingdom Metazoa; phylum Arthropoda; class Collembola; order Entomobryomorpha; family Entomobryidae; genus Sinhomidia; species Sinhomidia bicolor. Next base: position 4,648 of record JAHZMT010004436.1, on the reverse strand, counting down.
ATTTTCTTGTGGTATATTTTGACTGTGCCTACTATACATTTTGTAGTCCTTTTCGTTTCGAATTTGTTGAACAAAGTGGGCATTTTGTAATTAAAAGACCCATCCCACATCTTATCGGTTACGCATTTATGAACTCGTTAGTACTACTGAATATTGTTAATGTTCTACGTCAAATATACCTCTACTTTTCCGCCGGTGACTCTACTAGTCCAATTGTTTACTTTAATATACTCAGCGCAGTATTTTCAAATTACTTTCATGGACTAGCTCTATTTACCCTCTTATTTTATCAACGTTATTTTCTGGAAATTGTTAATTATGCTCAAGAGTCTAGCAAAGTGCTGCTCGTAAAAAATCATTGGGTATTTACATATTTATTTTTCTTGCACACAATAGCATTAATTATTACTCTGCAAAGTAATTGATCAGTTTGATTATTGCAACAGGGACAAAGAAAAATATTTGCTGGGGTGATCTGCTGTGCTGGCACGCTAGTTGCCTTGTTCGGTTGCATCTGGAGTAACTTACTAGCCCATAGGTCTACCTGGAACGTCTCTGTGTGGAACAGACGACTAATATCTGAAACCCGATTTCTCTTCTTTTTCACCAACGATATTACAGAACTCAATTTGGTTTTACTTCCCTCGCAAGTAACTGCGCTAGATTATGTCTTTGTCGTTTTGGGGGCAATGGTCAATATCCAATATTATTTGCACGGTTGTTACTCTGTACTACTGCTTGTTACTGGCGTTCTCACATTTTGGACGGCAACGTCACAGTTTTCTCAAATGCTGAAGGTTGATGACGAAGAATGCTATGATGGTAGACAAATTGTGCAACCTGGCGAACGTATCGTAGACGAATATATTAAAATCACTGAAGGGGCAATGAAGGATTATTGTGGAAGGCATACATGGTCTCAAGTTTACCCTACTTATAAAAGTCTTCGTGAATTGTCTAATGTGATCAACTCTGCGTTGGGATCAATGGTTACAGTTTATCTGGGTGCGTGTCTTTTATTCCAGTCAACTGGAATGGACTTTGCCTTAAGGACAGCGAGCATAACGGATAGTCTTCATGTGCTATGCTTTTACTTGGGATGTCCGCTTATCATTTTTCTTTTGTCGGCAGATCTATGCTTTAAGGTACTTACCTAAATTTTTCGAACTTAGTTTAGTAATGTTTAGTAAAATGTAAAAGAAGCTGATATCTGCCCACATTTTAGATGAATTCCGTGCGAGAATGGTTGTCAGAAGATGAAAGCAGACGGAATGTCCCCACGGATCAACTTCAGTTGGTACTTGACGAACTACGTGGTCAGGAAATTGGAGTGAGAGGAAGCAATATATTTACAATTTCATATTCACTTTTATGGAACGTAAGAAACAGATACAGATTATTAGAAAAAATTTACTCATTTTGTCTTAGTGTTTTCATCCAGTTTCACGTTATTCTTTTAATTTTTTAAATAGATTTTAACAACTGTCATAACATATTTCATCATCTGCCTGCAGACCAGGCAACAGGAAAAGTTTAAGAAAACGTAGTACTTTGTGTTAAAACCTTGGTTACTCAATTTTGCTGAACTCGTGCTGGTTCGATGCAGCGTGACCCTATTTGATTGTGATTGAGTTTATGTGATTTAATTGAGTTAAATGTTCTAGATATTATAGGTTGCATAGTATAAAGTAAACATTATTTAGATTGGGTGCAGTAAATTATCAGATAGACTTTATGTAAGAATTATTGTAGTCATTTATAGATATTAGTAGAAAAAAGTTTTCGTAAATATTAAAATCTTTATACGTTCCCAATCATTATATTCAATTAAACTTGTAAAACGGCATCTTCGAGGGTCAGCATATAAACCAAGAAACCAATGTCATAGTACTTAACTTTTAAAACCAACTTTTTTACACGTAGTTCAAAACAACCGCAACAGATAATGGACAATCAAAAGTTTAGTGTCCTTAAAACGGGAAGCACTGACATCAAAAGACTTTTTAATAAAGGAAACAGTTTTTCCGTCTTACGTTGTTTACATAATTAAATTAGCCAATTATCGGTTTTGACAGTTGGCCGTGGTTCCATAAAACCATACCAGCCAACTAATTAGTCATAAAGTGTCGTATAATTTACTATGAACAATATTTCCTCATTTTTCCTTGTCCGTGGCACAAATAAAGCACATTTTAGTACACAGAGAGGAAAGTATTCCAACTTCCAGAAAAAACAGTACAATATTTTCTCCAGAGGCAGCGAACATATCCGAAAATGGTTAAAAAGCGCAAAAAGTCTACAATGGAGTTAATCTTTGCAATTTTGATACTTTGTTGGCTACCGTTTGGACGAAATGAGGAGGAAGTTCCAAGTCAAGAATTATATACAAACGGGCATATGGTAGTGCCCCAGCGAATAAGACATCCAGTGTCACCATCTTCTTATAGGTCACATTCCTGGCAATTTAATATGCCTGAAAGAAAGAAGCTTTACAACGGACAATATCCACAAACTCCCAGATTCAATGCATTTTCTTCGCCTAGGGAAAAATTCGACGAGGTTCTCCTCAAAGACAAACCTGTCAACTGGAATTATCCCAGCAACTACAACAACGTGAACATCCCCGACATCCCAAACAATCCAAGAAGTTCAAAAAGGCTTCTTCCCGTTACTCCAGTTGAAAAACGCAATCGTGGGAAAAGTAGGCGAGATCGTCCTGGATCGCATCAGTATAACGTGTGGTTTGGAAACATTTATAATGTCAACATAAATATAAATGGTCATAAAAGCCACGAAGGAAAAAAACACAGTACACATCCATCAACTGCCACTTTAGTTATTCGGATATTAATTTGCTCTCTGCTGGGATTTTTGGTAGTAATACAAGCATTTTGTACGGTGGTGTCAATGAAAATAAAACAAGAATCTGAAGAGGAGGATGATGAGGGACCGGATCGAAAAAGTAAAGATCCCTTCACTCCTGAGTCGTCAAAAAAGGCAGTAAGAGACAGGCAGGTACTTGATTAACAAATTATGTATAGTATAGTAGCACTGGTAGCAGTAATATTTTTGTCGAAACAATTGTAGAATACATTATAATAAATATACTTAATTGTTTTCACATGATAAAAAATTATTTGTCATCTGTATGCATTTATAGCATGATTATTATTTTATTTTGTAAATACGTATTCCTATACATGTGTGCTGTTTAGCGCAATGTACGTAATATTAAATTAATTATATTTACAATATTTTCTCTACTGTTTTGTCGTTATTTGTGAAATGATTACATTATAAAAAAAGTTCTGATCAATATTTTGTTTTTAAATCGTTTCCTAAAAATTTTATTTGAGGTTAAGAAATTAATTGGTTTCCAGCATAAATAATGTTTTTTCGTAATAATGTGGTTTTTTTATGACAAGTCATTATTGTCATGCTTTGCTCATTACTAATTTTTCAATGTAGGATTACTTACTATACTGCTACGGATAATTTTGCATTAAAATTCAGCCGCCGCAACCGGAAATAAATATTTAAATCGCAAACATAAGCATAAATACTTATTGTATACATATATAAGCTTAGGTAAACAAAACAGTGCCATTATTATAGGTTACATTTGTTATCAATTAAAGTAGCTTTTCTAAACTGCACAGAATTTTTTTATTATTCTCCTCCTCTGGATTGAAGGCATATAATAAAATACGTAATGACAGTTGTCCACACCTATTATCAGAAAATATTTTTTGTAAAATTTAAAAAAAAATAATTCGTTATAGTTATTAATTTTTTACGTGCTTCTTACGTTCCACAAAAGCGAATATGAAATGGTGAACATATTGCTGCCTCTTATTCCAACATCCTTTGCCCGTATTTCATCCAGAACCACTTGAAGTTGGTGTATTGGAACGTGCCATTGATTTTCATCGATTTTCAACCAAGTTCTCAGGGAGTCCAGCTACAGTATAGTAGATAATTGTACAAATAAAAATATAAATTGTTGATTGCTCACACTTCAAAAAATAGTAATGATAATTATATAAGTCAAGACACACATGACTGCATGCATCTGCTGAAAGCAGAATCACGCTTGCCGAGCAACCAAGAAAAAACATCATTTGTATTTGATCCTGCTTGTTAGTGGATGCCAGTACGTTGTCCATACCGGTTGCCGGGAACAATAAACACAAGGTCATATAAATTGTTACAATCTTACCAAAAATTCGGTTGGTAAATTCAGCTAATATGCGAATGCTCTGATACGCCCTGTAAACTTCGATCCAAGAGAGATTTTGCCTGTTATGTAGAAATTTTCTTGCAAAAATGCAAGGACTACCTGTTTGCACGGTTTTATGTACAAGGTTGTTGTGATATTCCAATTTTTGAGAATAATGACGTGTTGTGTTCCAAAAGGTCAAAATGGCAAGTAGAAGAGCTAAATTGGAATAGTAGCTGAGCATATGCTTTTGATAGCTGGCTACCCATCCGAGTGCGGTGCAAATGTGATCAATTACTGTCAAGCTACAACTTCCTTTCTTTACGTTGAGTTCTCCAACATCATTGGTTAAAAAGAAAACATACGGTGCATTGGATACCAAATACTTGTGCCAAGATACGATGTCATCCGATGAGAAAGATTCAGTCA
>JAHZMT010004435.1:0-25432 GCA_027743785.1 Sinhomidia bicolor | reverse complement strand
GTGAACATTTAAGTAGAGCCTTCCATTTTATATTCCATCATGCATAACTAACAGCGAAGCAGTGCATAACATGTGTATTCTGAATGTTGCGAGTACTCCATCGCATAGAATAAAAAAAATTGTGCCCGCGCTGCACGCACCAATTTTACTTTTAACGCAGTAAGAATAGTCGCACATTCTCAACTAATAAGTTAAATAATTTTTACCGACTGTGTGTCGTGTGTACACAATAGAATCTTTTGCACGCACCTTTTCTACTTGCTCATCTATGATAAAACTGTTTTAAAAAAGCACTTTCATTGGTGATGTTTGTAATTTTTTCTTATCTTAAATTTTAAATTTCAAAAACGTAATTATAATACAAATACAATTATAATTATACAAATACAGCACACAATTGCATTATCTAGTCATCATAATTCTGTCATTTGTAGTGCTCTTCATGAAAGTCAACATCATCAAAATACGCATTAAGTCAGTCCCGTTTTGTACGGTTATTTCTTAAAGATACGCACCGTCGTCGTCGTCAGTACAGCAGCACTAGAGATACAACGACGTTTAACTATATCTAAAATACGCACACAAACTTGTTCGCTCGTTTGTTTGTACACACAAACAGACAGAGATGCGTTGCGGCGGTGGTTGTCTCATTTGCATTTTTTTGGAATACAGTTTACCTTTCCATTGTACTACCTGAGAGATCACCAATGTTAAAATACCGTAGCCGACGGGTAAATAAAATAACAACTTGATGATGGTTATTTCTACTAGTACACAAAAATAATATAGGTTTCTATAGGTATTTAATAAGTTTATAATAGGTACGTAACTAAATATTATATGGGCTGGTGGTCGTCATTCATCATCATAATCATAATATATGCTTGTAAAAATGCCTGCATGACTCGACTGCAGGCAACATCCGTGTTGGAAAAGTATATATACATACCTCCTTGCATATATTTTTGCATTACAGTTTGGTAAAACTATTAAAGCTTGATATTACAAACACGTATAACATGAACAATTAGCTATTTCATTCACTGTAGTTTCCCTTTCGAATATACTTTGGTGGTAAGTTAGTTAGTATGTATGTATATACGTATAGACCTTAGGTATATATAAGATGGTAAAATAGAGATAAAAAGTGATTTCCCTCGTGGGTTGGCTTGATGTTGTATCAAGTTTCCACCATGTGCATCTTGCTGTATCGTCGTTTGTAGGAACAAGAAGGGTCAGAGGAAAGAGGCAGTAGAAACACACACACACAGCGTGCACAATACAATCAAAGAATGATTATACGCTGCTAAAAAAGCTTAAATAAACAGCCGTTTCATAATCGGTAACAATAGCAATGCGGGTATAATGTTCCGATAAACCTTTTATAAAAAAAATTGGTAGTGCTGCTGCCGACAACGGAGTGCTGTTGCATAGTAGCGGAGCCCTATTTCTATTCTCGTGACGATGATGATGTCGTGTTCATTACGTCCTTCCTTCCTTCCTTCTTTTTTTATTCCCACATCTCCATCCATCCAGCAGCTTCCTCTTTTGTTGCACACTCGTTTTCAGCCTTTTATCACTTTACCATTCATCCCAGTTGGCAGAAGTAGAAATAGCAATACAACAACTGCCACCCTTACAGAATTACAATCACATTGTATTTTAGGTAGAAATAAATAAATAGGTGTAAGTATACTTACAAAAAGGCTTTTGTGATGATGCTGGAATTAAAAACCATGCGAACAATTGTATGCTTTTTTCTTCACTGTTAAATGCCACTGCAAGAGAGAATGAGAGGGTATTTTTTTGTGATGAGGCATTTTATTCTATGCATTTTTTAAAAATCGTATAAAATGGTTCAAAGCATACACGCATCTATGTACATGCAAGTAGGTTATTACTTTATGAGGGAAATTGGTATTGATGTACTCAATTTTAGTGTCCACAAATGGACTGCATGTATTTTTTAAATACATTTTGGGAACATGAAAAAAGTTGGAAAAGCTACCAAACGTTGTCTTTCATACTTGTATTGCAATAAGGCATTATAATAAAGTGGAGTTTTGAATACTTTGTTTTTACTAGAGTAGGCAAACCATTTTTTTGTACAGAGTACTAACAAAATAAATAAATGGCATTATGTATAGGTACGAACAATTGTTACTGCCTACCTTTATCAATTACCTTTAGCAATCATCAACTGCAGTTTAACAAATTAAGAAAATTAAAAAAAGGTAGCATCTTTTATATGGTGGGATTTTGTGACAATACTCAAGTGAAGCTTGTTTTGTTTTTTATTTAGTTTCTTTCTACACATTTGTCAGTATTATGAAAATTTTCTGACACAATAAAAGCACTCTGCCACTGCTGCTAACATCACACATAGTGCACACATTAGCAGGGTTCATCGACACTATCATGTTAAAACTGTCGGTGAAAACAAGTACTATAAATAGAAGGAAAATCAATCGTAATATTGTCTTATACAGTCATTAGTTCGCAACATTACCAGAAAGGCTTCCAAATGAAAAAGGGAAACAACGTACAAAACAAGCAAGCAAAAGTTTATCAACGACACAGATCAATCCATTACTACATGGAAAATTGACCCACTCCACTCATTTCATCAGTCAGTCTTGAGTCAAGTTGATTCACTCTATATATTTTTTATTATTGTTGTGCGTTTTACAAACTCATTCATTAGAAATCATCATGCCTAATCTGACAACAGTTTGTAGTAGCATTAAGATAAATTAATTTATTCATGAAACCTATAGAATTTCTCGTGTTCAAAATGGGCAAGGGAATCGATACAGCAAACAATGTATTTTTTTCCATACCCACGACCACTGTCAAAAATCGTGAAATCCACTTGGAAAACTAAAACATTTTATCCTCATAAATTTTACCTTTTACTTATTTAATCATACAACTTTAATTCCCTTTTGTCTTCCACTTATACCTTTATATATAGAAACAGAAATACAGCTTGGTGAAGAGTCAGCTTAAGGTGATCTATGAAAAAGTAAGTTCATCCTGCATAAAAGAAGGTGCATGACTAGCAGCAGCAGAAATTTAGTTTCAGTCTTCAATCAGCCTAAAAAAAGTCTCCTTTTTCTTCATCGTGTTTGTTCATCGTTGCAGAAAAGTAGAAATTCTCAAGTTAGTCAAGCAAAATGTAAGGTAAATATATATTTTGCTATGATCGTTGTAACATCAACCAACCAGCCCAAAAAACTACTTCTGCTGAAAGAAGTAAAGTAGTGCTACTAGCCCATCATAATACAAATATGTATATATAAAAAAGTAAGATTTGCTTTCAGAGTTTTGATGTCTGTAATAAGCAGAGTCGTTCTTCTTGCAACCATGTTCTGTTGGCTTTCTCATTTTTAGGCAAAGCTGGATAAATATGATGTTGAAAGTTGTGTGGAGTGAGGAAGAGACTTGACGTGATGTTAGTTACATTATATGACGAAGCGATGGTGTAGTAGTAGTTGTGTTAGTAGTAGTAGCAGCAATGGCAATGGTGAAAAGGAAGAAGAAGAATGATGGAATGCGTTTTCTTATATGCCCGGTGGTGGTGATGCTGTGTGTTTTTTACTACAACATTCATCGTAGTAAGTAGTACGTAACGTAGCAAGCAAAAGCTGCCGGTTGACTTATACTTGAGCGAGTAGAGTTAGATAGAGCTGTGCTTCCAAAAAAGTGGAGTTCAAATAGGAAAAGTGTTTCACGTTTTCAGTCAGTTGCACTATAGCTCCGTTGGAGTGAGTGTGAGTATCATCATCGCCGAAAAAGACCTTTCGTCTTTGTCGGTTAAGAAAAAAAAGAAGGTGCTTTTTGGTTGGGGAGATTCAATCCTATTACTTTTATTATATCATCAAAGTTATTTTTTGCATTGTTGTGAGTTTGTGTGTGTGTGTAAAAAAGGACAAGAAAAAAATACATATTTTCAATTGAAATTGGTCGTTACGTTCTTCATGTAACAGCGAACAACGCAATTTCCTTACTTGGTACCGGCAGAAATTAAATGGTATGTTTGTCTAATAATAACAATTTTTTGACTGACTTTTTTTTGCTTTCCTTCTGTTTTTATTCGACAAATGGTAAACTCATGCTGGTAACACAAAGACAAGGTTGCATCATGGCTTATCGTCAGATCAGATCTGATTTGATAATTGTGGGACAGGAATAGATGCATGAGATGCACTATTACGTCTTTGAAATAGAAAACAAGACGTGCTTAAGTATTGATTACTTTACGTCTTGACGACAAAGAAAAAAAACTAATGCCATTCCACTCTGCTGCATGGCACGTGGAATCCGGCATTTTTTTCAAAACCCCCTGTGTTTTATGAAACTGTTTGGTTCTTTTGAAACGACACTGCGGATTGCATAAATTATATGAAGAATGAGACAGTATTTCCGTTTTTGGGGATGAATACATATAGTTTAGTTTAACAAACGAACATGCCGGAGAATAGGAGACGTATGCAACTTATACATAGGTACATCTTATATGTATGTATTGGGGAATTGTGCAACTTGTATTTTTAAGCAGCTTTCAAGAAAAACATGCTTTTGTAAGTCAGTGAATTAAAATCAGCCAACATGTTTACTCTTCATTTATGAACTAAAATTTGGCACATTTAAAGAATCAGAACCTACTACTAAGAATTTACTTTTTAAAAATGGTGTATTTTTTTACCTTAGCTAATTTTAATCGGAGTAGTGTAGCACGTGATATATATATATTATATGACCGACAACAGTTTCTTTATTTAGCGCCTGCAAATGCTGGGACGCCGTGACTTTTTAAAACAATAAAACAAGATTTTTGTGAGTTTTCTTGAAATTACACTTTTAAGAGACATTGTTCTAGAGAACCAATCTTATCTAATATAAAGCCTGTTTTAATCTGTTGCGACCTTTGTCTTTTCTACTGTCTTTGACACGCTATGTATATAGGTAATAGCAAACAATGATACACAATACAATGCGCCTCACTCACAAATACATAGGTAAAAATTTTAAACCAAGGAAAAGTGATAGGAGAGGTCCAAAATTGAGAAAAAAATAAGCCATATAACAAATTTTTGTGGTTGTAAATTTTCTGACGTCTAGTCACGTTTTGCACGACGACGTTGGATAAAAAGCCTCATAAATGGTAAAAATTAAAAGGTATGGACAGCTATGCAAACTTTGAATTCCACGTGCGGACTCATCATATATACAAAGTGCAAATTGCTTATTAGCTTATTATAGATGGCTGCATATCCTCTGTTACCTATAAACGTATGGATTTGACAAAACCATTGTAATGCGATGCGGCGTTATTGTACCAGCTAGCTATGAAATTGTGTCATTAAATGATTTACACACTTGTGTAGTAAAAAACAGCAACAAGTAGTATATTTGTTAACTTTTTCATAAAAAAAATTAAAGCGTTCCGCTGACTAGTACTATAAACACTAATGGGCGTTCATGTTGAATACAGTTTAAATGCTGCAAATTGATTTAAATGTACAGTACAAACATTTTGCCATGCTGCACTAATGTCTTGTCGTTCGTTCAAAAAGTACTGACGGCAAGGAATCACTCCAAGGCATAAACGAGTACAAACTGAGTGATTATAAACCTGCTTTTCGTAGGCGTAGTGTGCTTAAAAAGAAGCGCGACTAGACGTACACGAGAATGTAACATAGGTAATATATTTACCAAATAATAGCCTCGTGGGTTCACCGTCACCGCTGTGATGATGATGATATTGATACAAGTACATTCTTAATCTTTACAGACTGTAAAGGAGCAAACAAGCCGAAGTAAGCATCCGTTGATTTAGTCATCATTAGAGAAGTCAAACTTTACTCGCAGAAGTATTAAAAAGAAGGCATAACGTTGAATCGGACGTGTGTACCTATGCTTTTTTTCTGCCAAGCATCATTACACTCAACAGCTTCTAGCAAGATTGTCTGCAAGGACTCCACTGAGAGTTTAAAGACAGAAACTTTCTTAATTACATTATAACAATACCGAATCATTCCTGGAAGGCAGGACTACTGGAAGGAAATTTGAAGGAAAGCGTGAAAAAGTTGAAGAGCGGAAGGAAGAAGAGATAAGACGCAAACATGCCTAGCGCAAAGGATGCCAAGTATGCGGAGGTTCCGGCTAATCCTCCGGCTGCTGGGGATAAGCCGGAAGAGGAAAAGGTCGGCTTGCAGGCGAAACTCTCCTTACTTCATTTGTAAGTGAAAAATTACTTATCTCTTCTATTACTTACATACTTTGCTCTTATTTATTATTGGCAATTGAGGAATGAGCGATTATTATTATCGTTAACTTTATTATTATTTTTATTAATCAAGTTCCTATATATACATACATTACTTGTATTTGATCGATCATTGAGTTTTTAGTTTAAAAATTTTATATTTTAAAAATCTCTTTGTTTGAGACATTTACGTTTTCCTCAAATTTCACAAACAGCTTGCATTAAAATCATGAATACAATACTTACAACAGCTAAAATTTGTTCAACGTTCATGAAAATGTACAAGGAGAAAAGGGGTTGAATGTCGTGGGTTGAAAATTTCTCAGACATAAACCAACAGATAAGGCATTGCTGACTCGTTGACCGTCAGTCACACCAACTATTAGTCTACTCCATCTTATTGCTAACCACCAATTCCTTCATGATACCTTCATATTGCTATCAAAGTCGAAAGAACCAAAGTAGTAAACATGTTGTATTTTACTATTAGTAATAATAATGTTAATACAAACATGTGGATACATATCAAGAGAACTTGATTCACGTTATATGGCAAATATCTCGCTTTTAAAACTTTATTGTTAGGCGCATCGCATCGCGCAGCTACACTTTAATGTGGGAGTAACAAAGTGGAACGCATAATTCAAACTAAATTTACCCAATTGCCAATATTCAAAGAGCAATTTAACATAATTATACATGATTAAACTGTTCAAGAGGGAGAAAGAAATTGTGCAGAGTGCCGACACTCGTCGCATCATCAGAAATCAGAGTCATTATCATCACAGTCGTTGGAGATCCATATGATGATCACACTGGTCAGTTATTCGTGCAACAGGATTAAAATATTGTCCACGCTACATTATCAATGAATGGTGGTGAGTGAGTTCGTGGGAAAAAGATTTAATCAGAATTGATGATGCGATATAAACTGAATGGAGTTATAAAAGTGAGACGCACATGTTTGAAAAAAATGCTTGCTTTGTCGTTTTATACAACACACAATCACAAATAACGTGCTGCATAAAATAATAAGATTTTGTGTGCCACCAATCTCAAATAAACAGTGCAATGTACATAGTACATATACCTTCTTTATAATAAATTTAAACATAGATATGAAATGCAGCAGAAATATTTAAAATATAAAGTATAAAATGCCTACGTATTATTTGACAGTGCCAATAAGTCACGATAAGACTGTATATACACAATATTAACACGGGCTACTTTGCCGTGTATTTATCCATCTTTCCGTTAAAGCTTTTAAAGATTTTATATCTCGTAAAGCCGGAGACATGTCCGTTACTACTTTTTACGTTTACATATTTACGTCATAGTTATAATAATGCACTCAAATTTATTCATGAAAAATTCTCATTTCCAATTTTCAGAATGAAGATATTGTAACTTTTATAAGGGATAATTTACTGCTGCACACCTTCATTTTACTTAATCGATGTTTCATATCGTTTCATTTAGCCACAATATTACGCATTACGCAGCTGAATATTTTGCTCAAATTTCCCTTCCAGTAAATTTGAGATTTGCAAATTAGTATGGTAATGCCAAGGCTTAAAGAAAGAATGAATGTATGTATCGTGTGTGCTGCGTGTGTGTGGTATCATCATTTACATATTATATCGATAGCTCTTTGATGCGCTCAAAGTAAATGCTTGCTAGGTGTGTTCATTATTTAGGTGCGTCCATTGTTTTCGTAAGACGGTTTGAAAGTATTGGCTGTCTGTGACATTTTGCAGCTCAAACCACCCGATGAGGTCCATTTCATTGAATGCATCATGAAAAAGACAATAAAATTTCCACTTGAATTAAAAGCCTTACTTTTTTATGTTTACAACTTTATATGCATGTAGGTAGGTATGCTTGTAGCTTCATTTTTTTGCAACAATTGCACGCTGACTGGGTGGTGAAAACGTAATAAAGTTGCTGTTTGGGTTTCATTGCATCTGATTCTGGTTCTGCTTACTTGATGGTAATATAATTTTTTAGGAATTGTGCTGTATAGCTATTAAAAAGGCAATAAAAGCGTTTACATAATAGTTAAAGTGTTTCTCGTTGCCAAGTCTGTAAAAATTGCGTATTGCATGTTGTCTTTTTGGAATTGAAGTTCGTTTATTTTGCTAGATTCGTCTTCTTCTTCTAATGATTTTCATATGAAATTATACTAGTTATGATTTTATAGTAGCTTTTAGAATCTTCTACCCATCAATCCTTTTCACAAATTATTGCTTCAAGTATACCTATGTCTGGCTGTGACTGGACAGTTATTGAAATGGGTACGTCAACAAGAATCATCAGATTAAGAAATGACTTTCGTTCTCAAAGTACAGTAGCAGTAATTAACGCAAGTCATGGAGAATGGACCCATTGTTATGTAGTACTCAGAAAAATAAAAACAGGTTGCAACCAGAGGCAGATGTTATTCAATCCTCCGTTGTTCGTTCATATTGAATATTTAGATCAATTGCTGCACTCTTTTTTTATGAATCTATCCAAACACTTGCAAACTGATACTCTTTCAAGTGGTTTTTTTCGTAAACAACCTTGGTGAGTTTAAATTGCAATTTCTAATTTTAATTACTATCTAATGGCAGGAGAAGGTGGGCATTACATGCGCAAGTTATATTTTCGTCTCAGGAAGCTCGTCTGATGTCTTGGTCGTCAACTAATTATGATTTTAACGCGTTGTTACGCAAGCGAAAAAATATCGTTGGTTGGACTGTAACAATAATAGCACGGCGTACAGGCACGCCTTTTTGTCTCCAACACAAAAACAATAAACGTACTTACTTACATACCTACAACCGCATTTTGTTAGCCGCATCATGCTAATTGGGAATGCTTACACAAGATCTGCTAGATTTTTAAAACGATAAACAGGACTCTTTATTACCTTTTTCATAACATTTGGTTTGCAATGGTCTCTTGGTTTTTACACGAAACAGCATACTTAATAGACTTTTGTTTTATTCTGCGTCAACATTCAAGCATACAACAGGAATTTATGTGGTTTAGAATGCTTTTAAAATTTAACGTTCAAACCAAAGCGAATTCGTTGGATAGCGTCATCATCGTCTAGTGATGAAAAATAAGATCCAGATTTTTATGATTTGAAAAAAAAATCTATCCAGAGAATCATCACTACCCTCATTATTATTAGTGTGATAGTGATTGCCAAAAGAGGTATGAAATTTCGAATGATGATGGTGTGAATGACCAGATAGTTCACACTTTTTTAGTGTCGAAGCTGATATTTCATCAGCAGACATTTATGGGTTATGGATCATTAAAAAGGTTAATAATGCTGGCTAACGGCTAGACTTCTCAAGTGATATTACAAAATTGCCTATATATGAATCTACACTAAATAAATCATACGTACAGCGAAGCTACCACCATGCTCGATTTTCATTCTCGCGATCGCATTTACAAGTTCAAGTGTCATCCAGTAAATAAACTTATCCTCGCAACTGAAAATTCCACTAACATTAAAACCAATAAAATATTTTTTTATTATTACAATATCAACGAATCTCATTTATATTGCGGATTTTAGAGTTTATGAATATAATTTATCCGTGAACAATAAAAGTAATACAATTATGAGGGGTTATACGGGTCTACTAATATTACCTAAATGTGAAAATACGTTTGCAGTCAGTTGCTTCCAGCCAATAATATCGTTTAGCCAGTTAAGACAATCACATGAATCACACTGGGAAGCTTAAGTGCCAAATTTTCACATCTCTCCGTTATTTTTGTCTTATTATTTCTAGCACCATGTCCAACTTTTTCGGCAAATGCATCGCGCCACATGCCATCACACAAAAACCATAATAATATCGTATTCTTGTAACGAAACACGCTCATGTTCCCCAAGCTTTTCAGAGAATAATGACATGGGTTTCTCTTGTTGCCTTTCTTTCCAGAGAGTAGCATGTGACTTAACATGCATGCCGTGTTTTTTTTCCTTTCTTTGCAAAAAAGGACTTGTTCCAACTTGTGTGACCCTATGATCAATGTTCCTGATTATTGCTCTCTCTCTCTCTGCTTGTCGGATTGATTTTTTACTTGTGTGGAACATACCGTACACACCACTTCCAATTCCAGTAAAGTTTTTTCAACATATATATATATATATTCCAACTACCAAGAACCGTCACCGTGCTCAGTACTATTTTGTCAATGCAATGCTGATGACTTGATGACGATATCGTTATTAGTTGGTCGGGTCGGTGAACTTGCACCTTCTCTATCTATCGCTCTTACCGTTTCTTTCTTTACATGATGGCAACAACGCAGTCAGCGAGACTCATCTCAGACAGTATGAAGGATTTTTTTGCAATGCGAAACGAATGCATGTGCTTCACTTCAAGTCTCCTAGCATTGACTCTCACTCTTATTTCTTCTTCTTCCTCTTTTTTATGAACAAACTTTCCATGTGTATACAAGTGAAATTGGCATTTGTCCAGAAAGTCGTAGTTATATTAGAAGTCTACTACTACAGTTGAGATTATACATACATAGTTGCACTTGGTAGATATAGTAACCGTTTCAAAAATATTTAACGTACATTATTGTTGTCGCTCACTGTCTCAAAAAATATCAAGTTATATTATATACAACAAATGAATACCAGAACTGATACGAATGTTGATAACCATAAAATGCATAGATTTGCTACTACTGCATTACGTCATCACGAATGCATGGAATCAACAAGACGAGAAAAGGTACGTGTGCCACGTTAGTTAGAATACATTCCTAAAACTACTTAAGAGGACATGTGTATATGTATGATTTCTCCATGCAGGCATGGTAAAAATTTTGTGCGAATGAATGGGCTTGATGTTTTCTTGAGTTGTGATAAAAATCATGAACCGCGATGGCGCAGCAATATCAGTGTTCATGAACACCAACACAACTTGCCTACACATACACATACCTACAAATCGACATGCAGC
This sequence comes from Sinhomidia bicolor, assembly GCA_027743785.1. NCBI lineage: Eukaryota > Metazoa > Arthropoda > Collembola > Entomobryomorpha > Entomobryidae > Sinhomidia > Sinhomidia bicolor. The sequence goes on along the minus strand of JAHZMT010004435.1, from coordinate 14,176 downwards.
AGTAATGCCAACATCGAAGCAGGATTTCAAATTGTATTCTTTTTGTACTTCGACAACCCGTTCGACCATTACTTGCAAAGCGACTCATTGATGTTTATGAGTGCCGAGAAATGTTTGCTTAGGGTCCTCCTTTGATTTCATTTGAGCGCCTTACTCGAAAACACCTACAGTTTTGGTGCTCATTGAAAACTACTCTGCTGCCTAGAACCAAATCTGTTTTCACTGGATCTGATAAGCAAAGATGAATACAATAAATAACGCTTAATACACAAGCAAATGGACTATTATTCAATGTTTTAGAGTGTTTGGACGAAGGTAATGTAAGTTTGCTACGCACGTAGGTAGTAGTGGCTAGCACGTACGTCAGCTCTTTTATGGAACCTACCTACAATAAAATGGAATAGATGCACACATTTTTTTGCAAATTTGGAGAGGTACATGTTTGTAATATTTTACTAAAGCACCGCAAATCCATTTTATTCGTTAGTAATGTCTGTTCGTTTGCTTGCAATGATCGTATAAAAATTAAATGAGCTTGGAACATTTAGACTAATGGATTGAAACTTAATCTTTTAAGAATTCAAACTACGACCAAGTGGGCGTTGGGAATTTTTTGTCAGTGTCAAGTTGCAATATTTATTTGAAGAATTACAAAACTGACGACATTTATTGAATCGAATTCCGAGTACTTTATTGAGGCATTCCGAAAATTACACATAAATAGTTGTATTTTATGACATGTACATCCTGAGTCGTGTACATTAAAAATGTACTAAATATTTTCCGTTGCATAATTGATATCTAAAGGAAGAAGCAATTAAATGGCTTATTGAGATTCTCGGAATATATTTTTTGAATCACAAAAATCTGCAAATGTAGTTTTCACCACATAATTACGCCATTCAATGAAGTCGCTTTTGTTTGAAAAAAATGTTTAATTTTGTTATTTTTCAGTGGTTCAAAATAATTTCATCAAATGTGTTTTTTTCTTTTTGACAGGTTTCTTAACGTTCGTCAATTGCTGGAATGTTAAATGGGCAACTCTGGTTCAAGATGTGTTCACTTACGCCAAATTAGTAGCTCTTGCCATCATTATTGCTACGGGATTTTACCAGCTTTATCTCGGTACGTAATATGATCTCTTATATAATTCCGGCTACTTTCATCAGATCATTTAGAAGTGTCTATGGCGATTATGATTACACAACTCACATAATCAGTAACATTAACGAGAATCTTATGTATCCGTTTGTTTGTTCGTTCGTTCGTTCGTTCGTAAAATAATATCTTTGCAAATAAAATAGCTTAACAGATGTGCCTTGAAATCTTCCGCTCAGCTCATCCCGCAAAAGCAAAAAAAAATTATATGCTACTTTCTGTATTACATAGGGATATAATTATACTGCATTAAAGACAATCAGATGCCTAATTTCTCAACTACCCGAAAAGCACCAATATATTTATACGCTTAATTATCATCATGTTTACAACCGAAACTCCCAAATGATTTTTTTGCCTTTTTTATGTCTAGAATGCAAAGTGACTAATTGCCAAAAAGAAAGAACAGATGCGTTGTATCAAGTATGCGGACCGATTATGTTAGGGTAGAAAGATTCCCCGATACATGTATACATGCATAATTATCATGTAAAATGCAAAGATACAAAAGTACTTTTGTTGCCTAAATTTGCTTGTCCTCTTTTTCTCTCTCTCTCTCTTTAATAATAATAATAATAAATACACACTACAACAGCAGCAGCAGTAGCGGCTATGATGGCCCACACTACTTTTCAGTCACAATAAATAAAATATTATTCATGCGTGCTAAACGAGAAAGACGAAGAGTTTGGCGTAATCCATTTATATTCTTTGAGTATTTCAAACTAAAATGAAACGGCATTTCCAACACTCATTTGGAGTTTTACTCCATTTGTTAGATAGAATTGGAACAGTGAATGAATAAAATGATAATGACTAAACAAAATGCATCTGATTACAATAAACAGAATGTCTGTCTGTCATCGTACCGACCGACCAAGTTATATTTTCTTTTTTTCGTCTTTCATGACTGCTATTAAAATCAAGTCAGTTACTTTTGTATACGCATTTATTTGCGCTGCTGTTGTGTCGTGTGGTGGTGGTGTTCTGGTACAAGAAATAAATTATCTGTCTGAACTCTGTTTTCTGCAAGTAGTAATAACGTAGTAAATGACTGGCAAGCATGATAAGCATCAATGAAAATTAATGACTGCTAATTACAGGACACACAGAGCACTTCACATTTGAGGGAACGGAGCAAAATTTGGAGAAAGTGGCGCTGTCGTTTTACTCTGGTCTTTTTGCCTACAATGGATGGTAAGTTTCTTGTCAGATTTTGTTTGTACTTTGCATAAATCCACAATAGCATAAAGGAATGAATTATGGTGCGTAGCCTAATAACTTCTAAATTGCTCAGAAACTCGTTCATATTGCTTTCATAGTGTAGTGAAGTCATCTCGAGGTTAATAGATATACTTGAATACATACTCCAAAAAGTAAACGCATTTATATTTAATTATTTTAATGCATTATACTATGTCTTCACCACATTTCGCTTTCAACTCATCGCAATCATTAGCACGAGCAAGAGATTCTTTTTTCCCTTTGGTCATTCGTGATTCGTAATAACCTATCATAGAAGACCCAATGCACAACTTTTACGGTTTCATTGAGCTATGGAGAACGAACTATTCACACAGAATACTAAATTTATTCAACTAATTCTTGAATATAAACTTATGAAACTAAATTTCCTCCCAGTTATAATAGTATATAGTCACATCTATAATCTGTCTTTTTAAAACTTACAGATGGCTGAATAGTAAAGATGTGAAATTTAGGGCATTAAAATTATAACATATGGAGTATGAACTCAACTGGCTTATGAAAAAAGTCTTTTTAGGTAGGCCATGTCAGTTTATAAAATATTATAGTACAATAAACTGATAAACTTGGAATAATAAAGTTACACATCAAAATCAAATATTCTTCAGAACTGTAGGAAGACCTCCGATTTTAAATCTTCTAATCCGATTATCACGTAGGTACGCAGTACGCATAATAATAGTACAGGCATTACAACTACTAACAAAATGTACGATGGAAAGGAAGGATATAACGAAAATCGATAAATTCTGCCAATAGGTACAGTTCTGGCTAAACGAGATAATTTTCAAATAAGATTAAATCATTATGACAGCAATTGGCAAGTTAACAGATCATACCTAATTCAATTCCAGCTTGTTCAAAGTGACGAAAATTTCCTATAACATAGGTACATACCTACCATAAGCACCTATGTTTGTAGCAAGTGTTCTCACACATGAAGCGTCTGGAAAAAAAATCTGCATATCGACGCGTGTATAACCTGCCTTTACAAACACACTCTCGCTCGGTTATAAATTTTCTATGTACCTACGTACTGGCGGCTAGCTAGGCGAACCAAGAATACTTTTTGTAGAGTCGAAAAATAATTGCATTTCCTGTCACATTTCACATTTTCACCATTTCAGTCACTTTCACTCTGCTACCTATTTATTGCTGACGCTTTCTTATAATCAGAACTAATGGTTTGCTACGTTTCGCTAATTGGTTTATTTCTCTTTGTTGCTTACAGGAATTACGTAAGTTGGCTTTTCCACAATAGTGAGTTTTCGTGTTCTATTTTGAGAGGAGAAAGTTGTTTATCGGAAACATCAAAAAGTATCAAAAGATTTGGTAGACAACGTTAGAATCAATCCTGTTTTAAACATTTGCGATGCGTTGTTATGCTACAATGTTTGTATTCTTCTAGCAATTTTAGAGAACAACTTATATTTTCTTGTTTTCATTTGTTCTATTTTCCTATTGATTATTTGTACCAAACACAATTTTCATTTCATCATTACAGCTCAACTTTATCATTGAAGAGTTGAAAGATCCAGTCAAGTAAGTTTATGAGCACGACAAGAAAGATTATTCTGTAGAAAATTACATGTCTATCTATTTAGCTGCTAATATCCCAGTTACTATTTGTACCTGCACCCTGTGTGATCATTTATTCATGCAAATTGTATGATAATTGCAGAAATCTTCCCATTGCCATCGGTTTCTCCTGTATCTTGGTAACAATCGTGTATTTCCTCACAAACGTGGCGTTTTTCACCACTCTTAGTCCAACAGAAATGCTTAACTCTGAGGCCGTCGCTGTTGTACGTACTCACTTACATATTCTTTTTTCTTTCATGCTAAATTAACATTCGTCCGCGTTCTAGTTAATAAATGCCCGTTTATCATTTTTAATTGGGTAGTCAAATCAAACATTCAAATGTGTTTCCTCCTAGACTTTTGCAAATAAGCTGTATGGTTCCATGGCGTGGATAGTTCCATTGTTCGTTGCAGCGTCCACTTTTGGTGGAATTAACGGAATTCTTCTGACTTCCTCGAGGTAAATTTCTTTTGAAACTTTAGCACAGGCTTTCGTGTTTTTTTTCAACTACACGAGCATTTTACCTATGCAGCATAGCATGATACGATAATACAACGAAACTTTGTTGAGGTGAGGAGGAGTAGTTGAATGTTGAACTTGAACAACAAAACAGCAAAACGACATACGCTGTGCGTGGTTTGTATCTTTGTATGATAGGAGATTATGGAAGCGGACTCCTTAGGGAAATTATGATGAGAATGTGTGTAATATGAATTATGAATGAATAAATTTTGCAGATTATTCTATGCTGGTGCTATGGAGGGGCAAATGCCTGAAGTGTTGACCATGATTCAAACAGAAAAGCACACACCTGCCCCTGCAGTTCTTTTCGTGGTTAGTGCAATCAAATGAATGAAAAAAAATCGCTAAATAAATACAATGCGTTTATTTTTTGTTTGTGTATTTCTTGACACTTTTTTGTTTCAATTTATGCATCCAGGCGCTTTTGTCACTTGTGTATCTGGCTTCTCCTAACATTGGTGACTTGATCAACTATGTTGGTTTTGCAACCTGGGTAAGTTATACTTTACGATAGACCTTGATTGTGTTGATAATTTCATGAGCAAGTTCATTGTAAAATATATATGGTGCGTAAGTAGGTATGCATTTTTGTTGATTGTACCGAATTTTAATCTAATGAACAGTTGAGTATCGGAGTTGCAGTTTTGTGCATACCTATCCTTCGGTGGAAACAACCCGATCTTCCGAGACCAATCCTAGTTAATTTGATTTTTCCAATAGTTTACATAATTGGTACCGCAATCATTACAGTTGTACCTATGTTTGCTGATCCCGTTACCACAGGTACGCAAGAAGCAACTCAAGATTTGTGGAAACCATGAAAATTCCAGTTTGTGAGAATAATTAAGTCAATTTTGTACAAACTTTGTAGGTATCGGGCTCTGTGTGATCCTAAGTGCTGTTCCAGTCTACCTGCTGTTCATTGCATGGAAGAACAAGCCAAAATTTGTCAGGGAAATTACCGGTAAAGTTGATGCTTCTTCTACCTCACGACTGACTTTGCTTAATGCTAGCTATTAATTTGTAAATCATTACCTGGCCAGAATTTTTATTATTTATTGCTCAGTAGTTATTTGTAGTAATATTTGCAGTAATAAGTATTCTAGTAGTGCTTCCTTAATAATTTCCCGTAGTAAAAATTACTAGATTGTTCCAACGTACACTTCTAGTCGATTATCCAAAAGAGTGGTACCGACGGCAGAGTAATAAACATCTTAATAACAACATGGCCATGAGTAGTGACATGCAAATTTTCAAGCTATCCAATATGAAAAATCTAAGTAGCATGAGACAGCCCTACTTTTCCTCGCCCTCATGCGATAATGACTCGTTAACGGATATAAGACTCACACCTTACCAAACCGCAGAGAGCGCTCAGGGCGCTGCGAATGCCAAATCCCCGTTACCCACGGAAACAACACATCTTCGTACCATTATATCTGGAAATTTTCTCACAGTATTAACTTCAAATCAATGACACAATCCATCTTATTTCAAGTAGTCGACTATATTTATAATAAGTAGTAATCTATACTATTTAAACCTTGTAGATCACCCCATTACACCACCACCAGTACACTAGGATTCAAGAACCTAGTGGTGGTGATAGACATGCTTTTAGTAATGCAGTAATAAATAGCTTACCAACCAGTTCTAACAAAACAGCTCCTTACTCCCGCTTACCTACCTCGGAGGAGTCTTTAACTAGTTCATCCTCTGGAACACCGTTATAATTTTAAAACACCTTTCTTGTTGTTGTTAACCAAATAAAATTTCACTAAAACTAGTCATAAATCATGACTCATAATATTGTAATGATTAATGCTTAAAAACCTGTAGTCCTCTCTATTCATTAATTTACCCATGTGAATTTGATGCTTTACAACAGCTTTTTATATACAATGTCTAAAAACTTCTTTTAATTTTTGTTCATTCAAAATGATGTCTATGTATTTGTAATTTTATTTTTACGTTTTCTCTTCCCCTTTTTATTTAATGTCTGTGTGCTGCTGTCTAGATTCATTTACGAGACTACTTCAGAAGCTTCTCATCGTCTTGAGACCATCTTAAAAGTTTGCACCGCAACCGCAGTGACACTTTAATAGAATTAGAGATAAATAGGTCTTTTAAAAAATCTCTGATGCAATGAATATTTATATTAATTAAATGTCACAAAATATAATTATTTGTAACTTTGTTCTCCTTTTCAGGTTGGTGCACAAAATTGGCTCAGAAATTACTGATCGTACTAGCGCCGGAACAACCACAAAAGGTCTAATGTTAGTACGCCATCGACTTAATAAAATATAAAAATTAAACTATTTTCGGTATATCAAATGTTTCAAGACAAAAGAACTTTATCTCGTAGTACACATATTAGATGAGGAATCAGGTGAACGGTAATAAATGGATGATTAATTCATAGTAACATTTAGGCAATATTAAATGCACTGTGAGCGATTTTAGAACAGGAAAAACAACTCGGTTCATATTTCTCGGCTGTTCGTTGAAATGCTAAAGCAGAAACTCGACGGTTATAAAGTCTCTGTTCAAAATTTCGATTAACTATACGCATATTGAAGACTATTGGCATTTAGTAGAGGAAAAAATCAATATTATAATTTATGTATGTATATGGATATACAACGGTTAAAACCTTGTCAGTTTAAAGTAATAGACTGTCGAGATTTTTACACTGTTATTTTTTATTGCTTACTTCAATGATTATATATTTTGATTCAGTTTACGTATGATTGACAAAATACATAGTGCAAGGGTAGTACATGGGGACTGAATAGTCGACCAATTAATTATAAAAGAGTGCAAGAAACCGACAACAGCAACGAGTTCTTGACGTTTTGTCAATTCATAATAATAAGTGTATAAATATTGATTTTTAAATTATTATGTTTTACAAACAATTTTTACTAAATCCTTTCAACACTTTTCATAAAAATACTTTTGTTGTCGAGTGTTACAGTTTCTTTTTTAAAAATTAGAGGTACAACGTATCTTTTTAAAATGTTACCATAAGTAGATTAGAGCGTAAATAAATCTTGACAAGATTTTTCCCCCCAGAAATGAAGAACCTACATGCATACATACCTACTTTATCTTTTCAATGCTGGCCTGAAGTTGTAATATTAGTTGAAGTGTAGAAACTTTTCGAAACCGTCGCCAAGCAGAAATGTGAAAGCAAAAAAGCTCTTTTGATATAAGAGGGTCAAATATTTTTATACACTAAATACTTATATACTATTTAAACGAAAGTAGTGGCCTAGGCTTGAAATGATAATCATCCTGATTTCCTCTTTTAAATGTCGTGTTTCTACTTCTAATAATAATTATTGTTTTAATTATACAAGTATGTTTACACTGACTAGAACAGTCTTCAATATGTGCAAGTAGCTGTGTAGGTGTACAAGATAATATATTATTAAGATAAGATTATTGTTACGTATTTAAGAGCTTAGTACTTTGGCACAAAAAAATAATATTTTAGTCACTAAAAAGTAGTAAAAAGTTTTAAAAGAAAAAAGCAAAAAAACATACATTTTTGTAGTAGAGGCGACGAGTCCAACGTTGCTGGTAAAAGCTTGTTATGTTACATATTACATAGGACAACTTTTATAGTAAAAGCTTAGGGCAGCTATGAGCAGATAAGAAAATTTTATAACGATGTGTAACTTCTATTTCTTATGTTCTTTTTATTCTGGATGTAATTCATACAGAAGCAAAAGTTTCATATGATTTTTAATATTTTCAATTTTAAGTTGTAAAGTTCTTAATAGAATTCTGCAGTCCTTATACACGTGGAATCTCAAAATTTTTGTTAAATAAGTTGTTCATTGTTACCATCCCCATAGTTTCTTTTATGATCATTTATATAATATTTGTTATGTATTTACAATCTTTATTTAAAAATTATAATATTGTGGCCATTATTATTACTTCTAATGAAGAAACTTTGGTTTTGAAGTTTTTACTTTCATTTTAACTTGTTTCATTGAAGCGTTGCACATCAAAAGATTTTATGGAAGAAAGGAAATACATGTACATCAAACTGTATTTCTTGGAATATTTATGATATGATAGTTTATACTCGTTTTTAGTTTACAGTTTTAAGTATGTATGGTGCATGATGATAAATTCTCAGTACAAATTTACGTAGAGAATTCAGCAACTAATCCACTGGTGCCCAAAAAAGGGATAAAGAATAAATCGATACTTTAATTAAATATATGTATAACATATTCCTAAGTACATTGTAATTATGCCACAAAAAATACAGATACATAATGTAGGAAGGATTCCTTTAAAAGGGTTATTATTTTAACCGTCTTGAAAGTATTGCTCCCACAGTGTGCAGGAAATATAATATAGGTTCGTATGACCTATACAAATGAAGATGATGATATGTTATTTGATTTTAGCATGTGTCTCCGTTATTTACAACCAATTACCTCCCCGGTCTACCCATTACTAATTACATTTTACCATTCCCCTTCTTATTGTTGTTGTTATTATTATTATCTGCCATTACTTTTAAATAATGACCAGAAATGGAAAATAAGCGAAAAGATGACACCATTGAAAGTTGAATGATCAAGGCTATACCTCATCATAAAGGTCTCAACGCAAAGTACAATAACTCTCCACAATAATTAAATGTTATGGCTGACTGTATTCAGTAAAAAAAAGTACTGGTATACTTTTTAAAATAATGTGTGCAATCAGAGGTAAATAATCAAACAATCAGTAATAACAGTTAAATTTAATAGATATGAAAGATTTTTAAAAATTAAAGAAAGAATCTGGTGCTTCCAGTTGGCAAATCAAGTATATGTCTACAATAAATTATTATTAAAAAGGATTACTTGGGAAATTAAATTTACTGAAATCAAATAACGGCACAGTCACAGGTGTTTAAAATATTTAAAATGACAATTTACTTTCACGGCTCGTTCCGTGCAGAAAAAAAGTCCAAAAATACACAGCAACCAACGTCAATCACAGTATAAGGAGACTAGACAGACCACGAACAACCTTATTATTTTTTGGTTACCTGATTGGCAAGAGCATGTTTTTCAAGTACTATTAAATTAAATTTTATGATATGATCATTCACTTATTCACTTCTACTCCAAACGATTTTTTGAAGAATTTTTGATGTTTTCAAAAGAGAAAATAGCTTTTTATTAGCTTATTCATTGAATTTTCATGGGAATATTTTGAGATAAGAAGTAAGCAAACATACTTTATAGTGAAGTAAATGTATATATGATAAACAATTTTTTTCAAATGTTTACAGGCAATAAAACTACATATTTGACGTCAATATAATCTCCATACGTCCAAATACATTTTTAATTATATTTTAAATTAAAATGTGCATGCGATCGTAATATTAATAACATATCATATATTTTCTTTAGCCATGAATCTACACTTTAGATATTTTTCATTGATGCTTTTTATTTAATTGTAAGATTAATTAGCGTAATACTTAAATCAATAGCAAAAATGTAGTACATCTAATTCGTAAATTTCTTAAAAAAGAGCCCTACTATAATATAATGGCATAATATCTGAGTAACTGTTATAGGGTATGAATGAAAAAAACACTACATACATACATCACTTGTGCGTGGGATTATCTTACAATTTACACAAGAAAGCATCGCACTCCATTTTCTACTCAACTGGAACTGACCATCTCAAAAATATCATTTCAACACAACGTAGTCGACAACTTATCAGTGTTGCCTAGCATGTTTTTACTGGTTAGATTTACAATTAGTTAAATGTCATTATCATAACTGTCAAAAACGCTATCGTAAACAGGCTTGTCTACTCTGAATGACTAGCCGTTAATTCGTTGATTATACTACTGTTTGCAACCTCTGGATCAATTTCTAGCGACAATAATTCTATCTAGGATTGGGATTTCGCCTTAACTGTCAATCTGATTGCTATTATGTAAAATGTATTATCATATTATGCGTATTATTTCGATTTAAGGAAAGACGTACATCTCTTCAGGTTTTAAATTGTCGTGTCTGGACATAATCGTCGTAAATTCGTGACAAGTTTCATTGTTATTACGTTGTCATGTTACATTACAGTATGGAATAAGCTATTTAAATAACTGTCATATATGTTCATAAAATACTTATTTGTCTTTAATACTATTCTTCCTTGAATGAAAACAAAACTTGGACTGTGAATAACCTAAGTGGTAAATATCCCTAAGAAAGTAAGATAAGAGTTTATATTGGTACTAGAAATATTAATTTACAGCTTCCAATCGCGTGTCCCATTCCCATCTAATAAAATAGATTTTCCATTGCATTGCTTAATTACCTGCTGTCAATTCAAATATCCTAATGAAGACTATAAGGTTCATTAATGCAGAACAGTTAATAGAAAGTTCTAATGGAAATGTTCAGTCCTAGTATTTTGGAAATGACAACTAATGACAAGTTGTTAATCTGCTGCTAAAAGTGTATTCTACAAAACAAAATGTCCAGTTTTCTGCAGCGAAAATACAACTGGAATGCAATGCAATTTACTATTTATTCCGATAAAATCACGAAATTTCTTGTATATTGCCCAACCAAGGTACGTAGTACATTGATTTAGTTGCAATTAGTAGTAGCAAAATATAAGTAATATTAAAATCAAATAAATAAAAAGCTGTTATCTGAGAAAACTCTTAACACTAACATCTCATTTTATTTACTATCTGTATGTAACTACCATTTTTGTACAACATTTCATACAATCGGACATGTTCAATGTCCAATCAGTCATTTTTATTTTATAATTACCTAAGGAGAAATGTTTTTTTCATTGTCAGTATATTAGGTTGTAGTTATAATACTATCTATAACACTATCCATTCTTTTAATTGCCACTATTACATAAAATTTAATATTTTATAGGTAATAGTGACATGATTTCTTTAATAGTAAGAAAGTGGAAAATGTGAAAAGTAGCGTCAAGCTAATAAACCGTTTTCATAATCATTCAATCTTCGTAAACAATTGGATACTTGGGTTTCCCATGAAATTTTTTCGTTCCAAAAGTTTGACGCTTCCTGAACTTTGGACGATCAAAGTTCGTGTCATGTAAAGGATCGAAATAGTCCGTATTTATACGTGGTTGAGGAGTCAGTTTCACTTCATTTCCCTCCGAGTCCTATTTCATAAAATTAATGCCAATGTACTGAGGTAAAACTTGAATTTACTGTAAAATAAGGAAGCCAACAGCAAGATATAGTATTAATTGAGTAATTCACATCGCTAACCTGAAGTTTGGGGTTATAATCATAAAAAGCCATATTGACATCCTCTCTAGAGTATATGGTAAGAACTCGTGGTAGAACTATTCCTTCTGCGTACTTTTTTGTCCAAGCGGGAGGGGGAGGATCATTTGTGTAATCCACCCACTTCTTTTTATTCACATTCGGTCCGCACACTGGTACCTGCATGTCAAATGCATTCACAACAGTATTATCATCACTAGTACTCCGATCTGGTGTTTTCAGAAAGTTAGAGGGGTCATACTGGAAAGGAACTGCTTGCTTAACTTGACGCTGTTCTCGTGGATTGTGCCTAACAATTGGTTCTGCGACCGGCTGAAAAATAGCATTTTAGAGAACTCGAAATCATAAGGTTATCATAATAAATTTTACTAAATAATCAAGATTAACGAGTGACCTTACGAGTACCTTTTGGGCTGGTGCACGCTTTTTGGACGTTCGATAAAGCTTCATTTTATACTTAGTTTGTAACACATGCACCCAGTCATCTGGCAGATTTTCGTATTCCATACTATACTTGTGACATACGGCGAGTGCCTGCTTCTTCAATCGTTTACCAGTCAAACGCCTCTTCTCCTTTGGTTTTAAGTTTTTGTACCATTCCGCCAGTGTGCCTCTAAAAATATCTACCTTGGAAATCCGGACTTTAAGGGCGTCACGTCGTTGTTGCTCCAGCAGTCTTTGCTGTTCAGCAAGTCGTGCAGCTCTTTCCTCCTCCACCTCCTTTGGTCGTTTTGTTGACGGCAACATTTGTGGGGATTGTCTAATTAAGATTCTGTTGATAAACTAAATAAAGGAATAGCTCTAAAAACCTAATACATAGTAGTCAACATGTCCATTTTTCAAATTTTATGAAGGTAGATAGATACCTGGCTTTGTTTGTATACACGTACTGAAAACGAAGGTGTCCTCCAATAGAAACAGTATTAAAATATATTAAACGAGCCCTTGTTACAGCCAAATTTCAGTTTTCGAACAATCATCTAACGATTCCAATCTCAAATTATTTTTTGGTCTCCGTATAGTCAGTACAAAGATGAAAGATGCTTATCGCTAAACTTCAGGCTGTAAAATAAATTGAACCCTAGTTACAAAGACATACAGTATAATTGAATAAAAATGAAGCACCGTTAAACATTAAATGATATCTTATAATAGGATTCCTATTACCGTAAACGTTGCTAAACACACTCAAAATTCTTCGTTTCACAACAGTGAAATTCCACAAAGCACTCATCAATTGTGCAGCTGAATGGAATATTTTTTAAACTTCCACACTTATCCAGCAAATAATTTTTGATTGCACGCCAGTTAAAATTACACCAACAAATGTTGCAGCACTACTTGTTGCCGTCTGTATATGGTAACTGTTTTACTTACTTTCCCTCTAATGTCAATAAGCTAAATAAAGCGTATTCAAAAGAAGAGAGATATTTTTTGAATTTTATTTATTTTCAGGAGGAAACATCCAATTACATTATCCAAATGATACGGATATATACACTGATAATTTACATAAGTAAATATATATGTAAGAGTCGAACTGCGAGAGATAGGTGAATCTTATACAAGATTTCAGCAGTCAGCAGATATAATGCATTAAATACCAATAATAATCCGAATATGTCGGAATGTTCCTAAGTAGCGAAGACGTCATTGGATAAGCTCAAGAAAAGCTCAAGATAAGCTCAAGAAGATAAGCCAAAATAAGCCCAAGTATAATATAGAACGTCTATTACATAACTTCTAATGCAAAACGTGTAATGTATACGTAGATAATAGTAGTCGTTCAAGATACCGTTAAATATTAACGGTTTCTGATAAGCAATGATTTTGAAAATGGTACCAGGGCCCTTAAGGTCAGCTATCGATTGCCGAAAACAGAATTTAAATAGCTGTTATAGGTTTGGAGTTATCGTGTTGACGGACGGACACACGGACAGACGGACAGAGTCAGACATTCACATAAAGTAGCTCAATGCTTCGCTACTTAATAATTTATTGGTAACTGAGTTTCTATTATGTCTACAGAAAATTACAACGATTGGAGACTACCATCTCCTTACGCTCCTGTGGCTATATTTTAATTTACCCCTTGCACAAATGATATTTTAAATTTTCAACCTATGATTTGCTTAAATGCGTGCATTCAATTATGGAATTGGCGACTTGTCAATGTTTACCATTATGACCTTCCAAACAATACTCTACTGCCTTTGTGGTAGACCCAATCTACCAAACCTTATTAAGTAGCGAAGAATTGAGCTACTTTATGTGATTGTCTGTGTCTGTCCGTCTGTCCGTCCGTCCGTCCGTCAACACGA